>VWZI01000783.1:0-10253 GCA_013396835.1 Psilopogon haemacephalus | reverse complement strand
CAATCTTGTAAAAAACTGGGCCAAAGAGCATGGTATTGAGTGGATCGTCCACATACCCTACCATGCACCAGCTTCAGGAAAGATCGAACACTACAACGGTTTGCTAAAGACCACCCTAAAAGCCATGGAGGGTGGATCTTTTAAAAACTGGGACAAGAATTTAGCACAAGCAACCTGGTTATTAAACAGAGCAGCACCTGAACAATCAGATTTGGTACCAACAGTGGATGGTGATAGAGTTCCTGTTGTACATGAAAAGAACCTGTTAGGGAAAACTCTTTGGGTATTTTCTCCTTCGGGCAAAGGGAAACCTGTCTGAGGGGTGGTTTCTGCAGAAGGTCCTGTTCATACATACTGGGTAATGCAGGAGAATGGTGAAATCTGGTGTATTCCACAGATAAATTTAACCTTAGCTGAAAGAATTTAGAGTGTTAAGAGTTTTCTATTCTAGGTTTCATCTGGCGTCCAATACAACAGAATCTACAACACTTGAGCACAAACCCAATGTCACCTGGGAGTCCCTGGTCTCATCTCATGTGAGGAGGACAAACTGTTTCCTGTTTTCTGAGCTTTGGAATCACCTACATCCAAGATACATCTGGAACAAACTGAATTTGTAAATATTTGTTATTGTAAATATTATCTTGTTTAGATTAGATAGATAATTCTCAGTAAAGTCTGAGTGAAGTAGACAGGAGTGGATTGTGCTGGTTGGAACTAATTGGAGAATTTGAGTGAGAAATTAGACTATTGGCTGAGAGAGGAAAACACAGGAAGTCACCTCACCCAGAGCTTTACTGAGAAAGAAAAAAAAAAGGTGTTTTAATGTTTTGTACCCAAAACATTAGATATCAGACGGTTTCTGACCGCTCTGGCTGCAGCTGCTCTTTGCATGGTCTCCGTTGTCTTTGCCTTGGTAGCTAATTCTTAGTAATTCTACTAACTACTTTCCTCCTATTAATCCCTCTGGCCCATCTACCTCAGCTTATCTTCAGCAATAACAGGTGGTGAGATAAGATTGGGGAAGGGTGGAAAGGTGGTAGGTGGTGGTTGGTTACCCCTCTTGGGTATTTTGGTCTCTGGGAGGGCTGTGGTGTTTCTGTATTACCTTTTCACTGTATATATCTGTAAATATCTGTTATATCTTGTAAATATTTGCTTGTATATTGTGCATTGCTGTAAATATAAAGCTTCATTTATTAACTTCCAGTGTTCTGAGTCCTAGCTGGGGTTTATATCAAAAGGGGGGGGGGGCAGGGAACTGCTAAACCACTACACTTTCTCCTTCCATGCCATGATGGCACCAGACTCCACAAAGCCTGTCCCATGCTAGTGACATTGATCAGCAGCTCATGTAAAGATGAAACAAAAGTTTGGGGGCTTGCACAATAAAATTCTCTACATTCATTTCAGGCAGAGAAAGAAATTATAACCTCCCCAGCATAACTTCCACAGAGTAGCAGGCCTACAAGGGTGAGAAATTAAACATGTTGCCACCACCCCAGCAGCGGCCTTGCTTGCTTCACTGTAGACTCTGTGCTTTCAGCAGGAATGCTGCTGCCCCACAAGTGCTTTTCAGTCATTCCAGTGAATGTCGGTCATGAGGTTCAAAGCTTCAATATGCTCTATTATCTCAAGCTGCTGTCTCAGGAGAGAAGGTTCTTTTAGGGATCCCCTAAATGAAATGGAAATGGAATCAAAAATTTGGTTGAGCAAGGCTCTGTAATATTATTTTTGCTTCTGTGTGCCAAGGGAAAAGTTAGAAAAGCTTCGCAGAGGGATCAGGATTAACCCAAGAGACCGTGTGGATCTAGTTGTGCTTCCCCTGAAGTGTGGCCTTCTCACCAGTGTGGATGCGGTGGTGTCGGGTTAGAGTGCTTCTCTGGCTGAAGCTCTTGCCACAGTCAATGCAGCTGTACGGTTTCTCACCACTGTGGATGAGTTGGTGCTTGATGTAACTGGAGCTCGTGGTGAAGTTCTTGCCACAGGCAGCACAAGGGAACAGCTTCTCTCCAGTGTGGATGCGGCGGTGTGTGGCAAGGGTAGAGATGTGGCTGAACCTCTTGCCGCAGTCATTGCAGGTGAAGGCCTCTGTAGTGTGGGAGAAACGGTGTTGGGTGAGTCCAGGCATGTGTCTGAAGCTCCTGCCGCAGTCAGGGCAAGTGAAAGGCTTTTCACCAGTGTGGAGGCGACGGTGCTGGATGAGAGTGCTCCTGTAGCTGAAGTTCTGTCCACAGTCAGCACAGCTGTAGGGTTTTTCACCACTGTGCATACGACGGTGATCGGTGAGGTTGCTACTCTCACTGAAACTCTTACCGCAGTCAGGGCAGGTGAAAGGCTTCTCTCCAGTGTGTGTGCGATGGTGCCGCTTGAGATTGCTCCTGTGCCTGAAGCTCTGGCCACAGTCAGCACAGCTGTAGGGTTTTGCACCACTGTGCATACGGCGGTGGCTGCTGAGGTTGCTGCTCGAACTGAAGGTCTTACCGCAGTCATGGCAGGTGAAAGGCTTCTCTCCAGTGTGGATAAAGCAGTGCTCGATGAGATTAGAGCTCCTGCTGAATCTCTTGCCACAGTCACCACAGATGAAGGGCTGGGTGCCAGGGTGGGGGCAGCAGTGCTTCACTGGATCTGAGCCAGGTGGGAAGCTCTGCCCACACTCTGAGCACTGAGTCAGCTCTTTGGGTGGCTCAGAGGGGGCTGCCATGACATCATTCTCCTCTTCATATTCCTTTTCCTCCTCTTGGTCGTCTTCATTCTCATCATCCTCCTTCTCCTCATACTCAGCATTCTCAGAGTCATTGTTCTTCTCACCACTGTCATTCTCCATCTTCTCCTCTTCCTCCCCTTCCTTGGGGCTGCACTTTGGCTCCTCCATCTTGTTCTCTGGATGCTTCTTCTCCCACCTCTTATGTCCTTTCCTGAGGCTATGCTGGTAGGGAAAGGGGTCACTGCTGTGCCCTAGGCATGATGGAAGCACCTGAGCCCAGGAGCTCAAACCTTGACATCCTGCCTGGGTCATGACCCCTCCCTACACTTCCCAACACCCAATGCTCAGCTGGGGCAAGGAATGGAGAGTGGCCCTCAAACCCCCACTTCTTGCCACAATGGGGGTCAGACAGGGTCCCTGTGCTGGGGGTGCTGAGCCACCTTGGTACTAACACAGCAGCCTCTTCCCCCTATTCCCAAGCCTGGCAGCACTGGCAGAGTGCTTCCCAGCCCAGGTCCTGCCCTTTAATCTCTCCTGGTTCACACAACAGAGGTGGCAGTGCACTGCCAGGAACACCAAACCATCTCAAACATTCTCCTTTGCACCCTCCACATCTCACTTCTAATCTTCACCTTCTTCCACACAACTGACCCCTGTCAGCCTGAGGGGCCCCCAGACTCCCACCACAGCTCTGTGGGCTCATTTCCCTCAGAGCCCACAGAGAAGTGAAATGTAGTAGGCACGAGGGTCTGAAGGAGGTTGGGAGGTGCCACATGGATCAGCCATGGGCTGGGGTCCTGCTGCTGTCCTCCAGTCTGGGGTCTTTCCCTGCTTGGCTGTTTCAAGGGGCACATCTGCAAACTCTGCTTTTCCCCAGCCCAGAGGGGCAGGGATGATGGAGAGAGAAGGACACAGCCCCTGCCAGACAGAAGCAAAGGGCTCAGAGGAGTGGACTGAATTCCAAGGGATGGCTCAGCACTGCCCAGGACCATGCACAAGAACTGGGCCTTGCTGGGGGCAGCTCCCAAGCACAGCAGCACAGGCACAGCAGCCAGGCAGGGCTGCTGAAGATGGGAGGGCTGCTGAACCGCACACTCACCTCCTTGCCCAGCACACAACTGCAGGGGAGTACTACAGCAGGGGTGCCTCCAGGCAGCCTTTGACAGGCCTTGGCTGCAGGCTTCTCCCACTGCCTGCAGATGCATTTGACAGGAGCTGTTGCTATGGTCCTAGGTCTTCTCCCTGGCCATGCCCCCACAGCACCCACTCTGTGCTCAGCTCTGTCCTGCAGGCACCTCTGTGCTAGCCACTCCCCAAGAGAGGATCAGAGAAGCCATGAGGACACAGAGAGGGATGTTCCTGCTCTCTGCAGCTGCAGCAAAGGGGGAAGGGCCATGCTCAGCTTCTTGATTTTTCAGACCTCACTCTTATGCTGAGGGAGTCTCCTGGGCAAACCTGACACCTCCAGCAACATCCACACACCTGCAGCCAAAAGAGATTAATTTCAAAGGTTTTTGGGTCCTTCTCTCCCTGCCCATTTCTGTCAGTTTTCTCCTCAGAATTCTGGAGCTGTCATTCCAAAGCCCCAAGAGAAATTAAGTTTGCTGTGAGGGCACAGTGCCCATGGTCTGCTGGCAAGCTCTCAGATGCCACGTGCAGAGCTGCAGGAGAATTCACTTCTTTTATCTTCTGAAATGCTGACAGATTCTAGCATTTCCTGCACACACATTTTTCAGCTTGGCCCCTTTTGTGGGGCAAAAAAAAGGCCTAAATCCTTCCTGACCATTCCTAGACCCTTCCCTCAATCCTGGACCATCCATGTCCCTGTGTCTCCACTGGTCCCTGGCCCTGTGTCCTTAAACACCAAACTAGTTGGAAGGGTGGAGTAGAAAATGTTGTGGCTGAGGAAATATCTAAAGAATTGGGCTGAAAGCAGGAGAATGGAAGGTCCTTGAGGATAAAGGCCAGGATGAGCTAGCGGGCTGAAAGAAGCAAAAAACCAAGGCAGAGGTATTCATAGATGAGGGGTGCAGAGGGACCCTGCAGCCTCCTCATGCAGGAACTGATGAAGAGGAGAGAAAGCGAGTGACAGCTAAGGTGACTCCTGACAGAGGGTATGGGGTGGGGTTGTGTGGGTAACACCCCTGAGGGCCTGCTTGACCAGTGTTAGATGTCAGGAGGTGTCCCGGCATAGGACGACAAGCACCCTAGAATGGACTCAATTCCTGGGCTCTCTCCTCCCTCTACTGTCCAAGGTCTGGTAGAGGTTGAGGGGCGTGGGCACCCCACATGGCCCCGGGACCCAGGGGGGGATCTCGGGCAGCACATATGCGTGGAGTTTTGAATCAATTGGTCGGCTAGGGAATGCTGGATGCCTTTTGGTCAGTTCCAGACGCCCCCATAGGGTATTTAAGCGGGGATCAGCAGCCGTTAGCCCCCTTTTTCCGCCCTCCTCGCTCTCCTCCTCGTCCGCCGTCATCCCACGCAGTGGCTGTGAGGAGCCCCAGCCACGTGCATGGCAACAGGCAGCTAGCAGCAGGCAGCGAAGCATGGCAGCTCTCCTAAGCAGCAAGGCTGATCTCTCTCTCTCTCTTTCTCTCTCTCTGTATCCCTCTGTTACCTTTTTCCTAATTTTGGCTAAGTCGTTTTCCCTTCTTCCCCCTCCCCTCCGGGTTCGGGAAGGAGCGTGTTTCCCCTCCCCCGCTTCGCGCTCCCGTGGGTATTCATAGGCGCGATCGGGATCTATTTTTGCATGTAACCTCTCTGTTTTCCCCAGTTCTGGTTGTTAAACGTTTANTTTTCCCCAGTTCTGGTTGTTAAATGTTTATACCTGACCTTTAAGCAACGTGTTCGTCTATTTCTGCCGACCAAAACCTAAAATAACCGGCGAGGAGGGCACTAGGACCCCTTCGCCACGAGATATCGCATTTAATTAGTGCTATCTCGTGACAGGAGGTGTCAGGGGATTGTCCTCATCCAGGCAGGGTTTGGCTATTTGTGCTTCCAGGCTCAGCTGCTGCCACCACCATTGTAGGTAGGAGCCAGCCAGAGCCACACAGCTGCTGAACTAAGTCCTCTCAACCCCTACAGCCTTCACCCTCCATCTGCCCATCTATTCAGCAGACCCAGGGCCCCACCAAGGTCCCAGGGCTGATCTACACACCCAACATGTTCCAACAGAAAACCCTGGATGACAGCATGAAGGACAATACCCTGCAGAAAAAGTTGGAGGAGCTCAAGGGGACAAGCTGCAGAGGGGGCCCAGGTGAACTTCCTGAGGTTCAACAAGTGCAGGCTCCTGCACTTGGGCTGGAACAAGCCTCACAATCAATACAGGGTGGAGGAGGAGATGACAGAAAGCAGCCCTGAGGAAAAGGACATGGTGGTGCTGGTGGACAAGAAGCTGGACATGAGCAGGCAGTGTGAGCCGGCAGCATACAAGGCCAATGGCAGCCTGGGCTGCACCAGAAGCAGATGGACAGAGGAGATTCTGCCACTGTGCTCTGCTCTGCTGAGACCAGGGATCTAGACAGGCTGGAGTGGTGGGCACAAGCCAACCTCAGGAGGTTCAACAAGACCAAGTGCAAGGTCCTGCAGCTGGGTTGAATCAATCCCAAGCACAAATCCAGGCTGGGCAGTGACTGGCTGGAGAGCAGCCCTGAGGAGAGGGACTTGGGGGTGCTGGGGGAGGAGAAGCTGAAGATGAGGCAACAGTGTGCACTTACAATCCAGAAAGCCAAGCAGAGGCTGGGCTGCAGCAGGAGCAGTGTGGGCAGCAGAGCCAGGGAGGTGATTCCCCCCAATGCTGTGCTCCGCTGAGAGCCCACCTGGAGTAGTGCATCCAGTGCTGAAGCCCCTGGGAGAAGAGGGATGTGGAGATGCTGGAGGTGTGCAGAGAAGGGCCCCGAGGATGCTCAGAGGGCTGCAGCACCTCTGCTGTGAGCACAGAATGAAAGAGTTGGGGCTCTGCAGGCTTGAGAAGGCTCCAAGGTGACCTTCTTGTGGCCTTCCAGGATCTGAAGGGGGTTACAAAAAAACTTGGGAGGGACTTTTTAGGCTATCAGAGAGTGACAGGACTGGGGGGAATGGGGCAAAGCTGCAGGTGGGGAGATTCAGACTGGATGTGAGGAAATTCTTCACCATGAGAATGGTGAGAGCCTGGATCGGGTTGCCCATGGGAGTGGTTGGGGCCACATCCCTGGAGGTGTTTAAGGCCAGGCTAGATGAGGCTGTGGGAAGCTTGATCTAGGGTAGGGTGTCCCTGGGCATGGCAGGGGGGTTGAAACTAGATGATCCTTGTGGTCCCTTCCAGTCTTCACTGATTCTAGGATTATATGACCTCACCTGCAGTGCTGCATCCAGCTCTGGAGCCCTCAACACAGGAAGAACATGGACCTGTTGGAGAAGGTTCAGAGGAGGGCATGAGATTGATCAGGGAGATGCTGTGAGGAATAGCTGAGGGAGCTGGGGGTGTGCAGCCTGGAGAAGAGAAGGCTCTGGGGGAACCTCAGAGCAGCCTGCCAGTGCCTGAAGGGAGCTACAAGCAGGCTGCAGAGAGACTGTTCCCAAAGGTCTGCAGGGACAGGCCGAGGGCAATGGCTGCAAGCCAGAGCAGAGCAGATTGAGATTGAAGGTGAGGAACAAGTTCTGCACCAGGAGGCTGCTGGAACAGTGCAGCAGGTTGCCCAGGAAGGGAGTTGAGGTCTCATCCCTGGAGATATTCAAGGTGAGGCTCAACAAAGTCCTGGGCAGCCTGATGTAGTGCAGGATGTCCCTGCTGGGTGCAGGGGGTTGGATTGGAAGGGCTTTGGAGGTCCCTTCCAACTCAAACCAGTCTCTGACTCTGTGATTCTAAGTGCAGCCTCGAGGGAGAAGAGGAGGCAAAGGATGATGAGGCAGAGGAGGACAATGAGGAGGGCAAGGAGGAAGACGAGGAGAAGTCTGAGGACAAGGAGCAGAAGAATAAATCTGCAGTGCTCCTCTCTGTGCCTCTTGATTGGCTGAATCAGTGCCTGTGTGCAGGCAGCTTCCCACCCAGCTCACAGCCAGGGCAGCACCAGGGGCATTGCCCTGGCCCCCAGAGCTCCCAGCATGGCCTCCCAGTATGGGGCCCACTTACCTCTCAGTTTTCCTAATATGGCTCCCAGTGCTCCCACTACAGCTCCTAGTGTGGCCCCCACTTAGCTCTCAGTGTCCCAGTATAGCTCCCAGTATTGCTCCCAGCATGGCCCCCACTTACCTCTCAGTGTCCCACTATGGCTCCCAATGCTCCCCGGAGAGCTCCCAGTTTGGGCCCCACTTACCTCTCAGTGTCCAGTATAGCTCCTAGTATGGCTCCCAGTGTGGCCTCCACTGCTCCCAGTATTGCTCCCATTGCTCCCATTACTCCCAGTGCAGTCCCCACTTACCTCTCAGTGACCCACTGTCTCCCAGTGCTCCCAGTACAGCTCCCAGTGCAGTCCCCACTACCCCTCAGTCTCCCAGTATGGCACCCAGAGCTCCCAGTTTGGGCCCCACTTACCTTTCAGTGTCACAGTATAGCTCTCAGTGCTCCCCGTTTGGCACCCAGTGCTCCCACTCGGATCCATTTACAGTTCCCAGTGTACCAGTATGGCTCCCAGTGTTTCCAGCATGGCCCCCACCTACCTCTCAGTTTTCCCAATATGGCTCCCAGTGCTCCCACTACAGCATCCAGTGTGGCCCCCACTTTGCTCTTAGTGTCCCAGTACAGCTCCCAGTATCCCCAGCATGGCCCCTACTTACCTCCCACTGTCCCACTGTGGCTCCCAATGCTCCCAATTGGATCCATTTACAGTTCCCAGTGCCCCAGTTTGACCCTAATACTCCCAGTTTGGCCCCCAGTTGCTCCATTTATGGTTCCCAGTGTCCCAGTACAGCTCCCAGTATTGCTCCCAGTGCTCCAAGCATGGCCCCCATTTACCTCCCAGTGTTCCACTATGGCTCCCAATGCTCCCAGTTTGGCCTAGTGCTCCCAGATGGATCCATTTACAATTCTGTGTTGGTTTGAGCTAATTGGAGAATTTGTGTGAGAAATTAGACTGTTGCATGAGAGTGAGAAATTAGACTGTTGCATGAGAGTGAGAAATTAAACACTGTGTCACTTCACCCAGTTTGACTGAGAGAGAAGAAAGATTGTTTTGAGAATGTTCCCAAAACATCCAGATAAGCCAGTGTGCTTGCGCAGTCAGTCGGCTCTGGGTCCACGCTGGCTTCAGCAGCTTCTTTCCTTTGTCTCTCTGCCTTTGAACTAATTCAGAGTAAAATCACTAAAACCATTCATTCCTTCCTGCCACTAATCTTTCTAACCGATCTTCAGCTTATCTGCAGCATCATCAAGTGGTGAGATAAAGCTAGGGGGAAGGGGAAAGGTGGTAAGGGGGGGTTTGGTTTCCCTCTCTTGGGGATTTTGGTCTCCAGGAGGGGTGTGGTGTCTGTATTCCTTTTTTNGGCTAAGAGAAAGAGGACATGACACCATAAAGCTAATTGAGGTTTGAAAGGAGCACTGACTCTTAGCAGGGTCACAACAGGGCCACAATAGCCTTGAGCACAGATGTTGTTTAGAATGGGGATGTTGAAACGGCTAAGAAGGAGAATCTTGAAACAGCTTGGTATGCTAAAAGATAAGGAAGTGCTAACTGTCTTAACCGCAAAAATGTGTTTTTCCTCGCATTTACGCAAATTGCCTACTAACCAATCATGAGCTCAGCTTTTGCAATATGTATTAGCTAATTAAGAGTACTATAAAATAGAGTGCTGTGCCTTAATAAAATTGAGACTTGCAGATAAAGAATGCCTCTCGTGCTTGTCTCCCGCGATCCCCGACATATAAGCTTCATTTATTAACTTCCAGTGTGTTTTTCTGAGTTTTAGCCGGGGTTTCAAAAGGTGGGGGGACAGGTCACTGCAAACCCACCACATTTTTTAAATTGGCTTACCCAACATGAGGCTTGAGGTTTAATTACATCTGTTTGACTGTTAATTGAATCCTGGAAGTTAAAAATGAAGCTCATCTGGCTACTGAGTTCTGTTTTACCTTCTTTGGTTTTCTGGTTTTTGCATAGATGTGGCATAGATACCAATTTTTGTGGCAAAAATTGGTATCTACATGTGGAATATGGCCTGGTGGAAGTTCAAAAAGATTATTTGGGATTATGGTGACTATTTTTTCGGTTATGTAGGCCTAAATTTAACTGAATTAGCATTCAATGTTGTTTTTGATGCTTTTAATAAATCAGGAAATATTAGCCAAATTAATTATTCCACGGCCCTGTACGAGTATTTTTGAAGCAAAACTCTCTCCCTGATCCNGCCCTTGTACGAGTATTTTTAAAGCAAAATTCTCTCCCTGATCCGTGTGAAAATTTCTATTCCAGGGAAACAGTGGTATATTTAAGCTGTGTGATAGTTTTTCTATTAATTATTAATTTAATATCCATTTCGGCTTTGGGATTAAAAAATTCTGCTGTGACCTTAAAAAACAAGATTGATCGGGCCAGGAAACGTAAATATCGAAATTCTTCAGTAC
>VWZI01000780.1:1590578-1651831 GCA_013396835.1 Psilopogon haemacephalus | reverse complement strand
GGTCTCTTCCAACCTGGACCATTCTATGATTCTATGATTCTATGACTGTGCATGGACTTGATCTGAACAAGTGATCTGACAGTGAATGGCATTTTGTGCCATCACAGATCTCCTGATGCCAAGTGAAAGCAGACAAGTTCAATCATTAAATATGAAATCAGTTCACAAACGACAGGGCAATTAATAATGCTGCCTGAAGCCACTTTGCAGTGGCTTTTCCTAACATGGAAGTGTGTTTTGCAATATCACATTGTTCTCAGTGACATTTGCACTGATTATTTAACAGGAAGAGAGCACATCTCACTTTATTTTCTACTTTGTTCAGCACTGCTTGTTGCCTCCTTTGCTCCAAGAAAGACCTTTGGACACCTGTCTCACATGGCTTTGCGTCAGGTTTGACCATCCAAAAGCGTACAAGGCTTCCTTCAAACCGTGGGGACAGGTTTTGTGTTTGCCCTTGAAAGCACAGTGCATCCCTGTTCTTCATGTCAGATGGAAGAGATTCTAAATTAAACTTCTGAAGGGAGTGCAGGAAGAAGGCGTGTGTGTGCCATCAGAGAGCAGCACAGAAAAATAGAACTGTGCTGGCCTTAGAAATGGTGGAGCTGTATTGAGATTCATCTGCTCTGGGTTGAAACCACATCTACCTCCAGTGAGACCATGGTCTTGGGGAAGAAGCAACACACTTTGCAGGTGAGATAAAGAGGTTAAAAAGTCATTAAAAGCATCTAGCAAATGACATGATGGTGGAAATGTGCATTCTCTTTCCGAACGGTGCAACGTTTCTACGGAAATAAGGATAATGACTTATACATTTTGAGCATGCATGTAGAGTGCAGCAGCTATTATAATCTCATAAAGTAATATATCAGGATAATAAAATGAAGCTAGAAAGGACAGGATGGGGATCAAAATAAGAGCTCTTCCAAAGTGTTCTTCCACCTGATCCACTGGCACTTTGGCATTTCAAACTGTGTCACTGCCATGGAGTCAACAGCACTGCTTGTGAAGTAGCACAAGCATAGGAACAGGGTGGCTGGGACAAAACACTTGACTGGCACAAGGATGATTCTGTGGGGTCCCGTGTGTCAGCCAAGCCTCAATCAAATTGAATTAGTAAGAGCTGAAAGCCTCAGTATTGCCTTTTGGTAACAATTATAAATGCTGTACTCAGAAGCATGCACCACTTTTAACAGTGGCTGCACTAAAATAAGCCAGGGTAAAGAATTTCAAAGACACATTTTGCTCACCCAGTTAAAGCTGAATACATTTACACTTTCTGAATTAAACACTTCTCATTTCTCACCTAAGTCTTAGCATGTTTCTGTAGTGAATTTGTGGCTGTGAGATTGCCTTAGCTACGATTTTCTGGGAGTGAAAAGTAAAGCTTTCTAACCAGCAAGTGCCACAAAAAAATGTGTGCATGTTCTCTCACATATCCCCATGTGTGCTGTTGTCATTTTTGGACATTTTGAGGTTTATGAAATGTAAAATGCAATCCATAAATGCCGGCAATTCTCACTAAGAATGAGATTCAAGAGTGAAAAATGTATGTGCATGCCAGGGAGAAATCCTTATCAGGGACCAGCATTTTAGGGTCCATTTTAGAAGACTGGCATCTTAGAATCACTAAGAATCACAGAATCATTAGCGTTGGGATAGGCCTTCAAGATCATTGAGTTCAACCATGGCTTCACTCGTAAGTTGTCTGTTTTTTTCCTGATAAGAAGGGAGAACATACACGATCACAAGACTTCAAACAACAACAATAACGACAAAACCTGAAAAAAACAAAACCCCCACACCATAAAATAATATTTTTCCAACCTCAGTGATACCCATCACTACCCATCACTTCATAACCCTTTCAAGGAGCTGAAGTGATACCACACGCCTAACCACACATGCTGCAAAAGGCTTCTTGGCCACAATTCTTGTTCTTAATACACTCATTTTATAACTAGAGGTAACACATATATTAGAGTGAAAGAGCTTTAGTTGGAGCTGAGATGCACTGAGAACTCATTTAAATATAAGCAGATCAAAAGGCTTACTTGGGAGAGGGAAGTGCAGAGCAGAGACATTCTGTTAAACTGTTGGCAGCAGAGGCATTCATAGTATGGTGCTTCCACAGACATAATCTGTAACCTCAGACAAAGAATTTTATTTTTCTATATGTTACAAATAGATGCATTTTTAATCAGATTGCTGCCTGTCTAGACATCTATGAACAGTTTTCAAACTGTGAAAGAGCATAGGGACCATTCCTTTTTTTCACTCAGTTTGTCTTGGACACAAAGTAAGCTCAGGCTTGGTTCCTTGTTAGGACTGAGTAAGTATCTATCTGCAAGGCTGAGGTTTGAGGCTTCAGTCATCTCAGGCATAATGTGGCTCTCATTTAACCAACCTGCACGTAAGATTTAGCTCTTGGCGAAGGACACTGCCACAAATCTGACAGGAATGGGATTGCTTCTTTTCTAGATCTCATCTGTCTGTGCCAGTACATAATACTATTGCATAAAGAGAGCATGACTCAGTCTGCAGAGACAAGATGCTGTGGGAAAATCAGCTAGGAAATACCAAGGATGATGTCCAAGGAGAAGCCATGCTGGGATAAATCAGGGCTACAACTCTCAGCTATTCAAAGCTGAGTCGGGTCTCAGTGTCTATTTAAACTAACAACCTTCAAGCTTCTTTTTACAAGAGCATTCAAATTTCCTTGGAGAAACAACCAAGATCTGCAAGCATGATATATTTTCAGCAATTTTTTGGTGTTACTATAATATTTACCAATAAAGCCCAGCACAAACATGATTCCAATCAATCACAGTTTACTTTCAGATACATATGCTTGCTACCCTGTAGAATCTGTTTTCTTCAAAGATCTATCTCATATATACCATGCATAGCACTAGATACTGAGCTGAACTTTGGGTCAAATCTTCAATCTTTGGCTTCCTAAAATTAAATGGATGATGTGAATACTAAATATTTGAGTGGCCACTCGGGCTCATTGGAGTTTGAGGCAGAAGATGGAATATGGTAGCTTTTGCAAGTAGGAGAAAGTCATATATCAAAATGGAAACAAATGCCTTAAGTGGTGGTCCTCCTTCCATCTCCTACCTCTCAGCACTCCATTCTGAGCACAATCCAGATCCTTCAGTACTGGCTGCTCCTTCACTTTCTCCTCAAATCCCTAATCCTACACTATCATGGATTTTCCACCTAGCCAACATCTTTAATCAACCCTCCAAAATAATCAGAAAAGAATCTTCTACAATAGGAAGATGTTAAATGTTAATATCTCCTACTAGACACCCTCTTCCTAGTAGGTCAAGACTTCTGAAACAGCTGCATCCTCCAAGGAAAGGCCTCCAGATGGTCATAAAGAGGATTTCACACTGCAGCTGCAGCTCCTGGCCTGTCAGCTCTCTGAATCAATGACTCTTGCTAATCTGCCCATATCAATATTTCATATTCCTAGCAAAACCTATCACCCTTTAAGCCTCAGAATAGCCTGACCCAGTTCAGAGGAACAAGTCCAAAGAGGATTTCAATGTTTCTGTCAGTTTGCTGGATTTTTTCTTCTTTAGCAGGGTACTTGTTCATTAGCAAGCAGATTCCCATGTTGGTTTCTTTTTGTGAATAAAAGATCTCTCTTTGGAGCTATTCATACCTTCTATTTGCCTAGGCACACTTTCCACTGTGCAGAACAAAACCTTTCAGAAGAATGTATTTTATGTTCAGTGCTTTCAAAAATATATCAAGGGAAGCCTTACTCTGCAGATTCCTCTGTGAACTGCTAATGTGTATTTAAATTGTACTTTTTGTACTGGACTGAAACCTCTAGTGGCAGATACATTATGAACTGCTTCATGTGTGGGACATCCTTTCCATTCACTAATTGGAAACTCTACTATTTTAACTTCTTCAAAGGAACCAAAATAGCCAGAAACACTTCAAACTAAAAATAAAAGCTTATTTAACTATCAGACACTCAGGGGCAGTATAAGGAATATCATAGAGGTGACTGGAGGACATCCTCTACAGGTTTGAGCTCTGGCATTTGGAGATTGCTTCCTCAGGACTAAAATAATAAATTAATTACTTTTGTGCTTAGGGAATGAGTTGACAGCAGATGTGGTCCTGCACCAAAATCTCCTCAGCAAACGGGGAAGGGCTCTGGAGGAACAGCTAACATCTGCTTCAGGTTGGCCAAGCATTTGGCTTGGACTGAAAGAGGCAGAGTTTACTACAAACTGAGATAAGAGAGAACCTGGAGATTGCTTGGGGCCTCGGTTGTGTAACACTCAACAAAAGCAGAGCAACACACTGCAGAGCTGAGCTCAGCCCAGCAGAATCCTTGGCCTCACTATAACAGGTCAAAAAAAAAAAAAAAAAAAAAAGTAGTATTGTCCAAAAGTGATGTTGTCTTGACAGTAAACCTTCCAATCAGCCTCATCCATGTTACAGATGATGGTTTAGATGCTTGTAAATTTAGCAGAGAGTTGATCACCAACCATAGGAGTGATGGTGGCAGGGAGAACACTGGTGAGAAAGGGAGAACAATGGTAGCTAGGCTGGGGCTTGCTCAGAAAGGCAGCAGTTTCACACTGCTTTGTGTGAGCAAATCTACATGTTCAATTAATTTAGCAGCAGCCCTGCCTGCAAAGGCAGTTCAGAATTTGTACCCGAGATGGAAATGAGTGATTCCATACAGCCACTTTACACTAATGCTCACTTTCTTCTGCTGTCAGTGGACTCGATTTGTAGGAAGACAAGGTCAAAACAGAGGGTGTGGGCGTATTGCTCCAATCCAGCATCAAACACACTCACCTCCAGAGCATAAAAAATGAGAAGCCTTGACAAAAGAGATTGAAATAGAAGGAGCAGATTGCAGATAAATTGCACTTTATAAATGCAAAGAAATTACACTACTGCTTCTGTAAAACAAAGGAAATATCCAAGTGCAGGTCTGTATTTCTCACCTCAGAGGCAATTTTTTTTTCCCTCTTAATAATTCCCTTATGGCCTTAATGTAAAATACTCTGCAGGCAGATGTAGGTGAATAGCAAAAAGGGCTTGGGTTCAATTCCCAGGTGTTACAAACAAAAACCATCTTGGATTCCCACCATGAGCCATCTGGATACTGGTTTAGCTGAAGTTCCCACTTGCAAACAGTAAATCAAATGCCTGAACAAAACAATGCTTTACCGAGAGAAGAAAAGGTCAAGAAGATGCCAAGCAGGTAAACACATGACAATCACCAAGCATTTTCTGTAGTACAGTGGTACTGCTTTAGAACCTTCCTCTCATTTTTAGGTGAGGCAGCCACCACTAGCCTCCTCTTGTAAAAACACAGTGCTCCCAGTTGGCAAGTCCTCATCTCTGATCCAATCAACCCTGCTAGATAGTAGACCTTCAGTGAAGATACAGCTGGCATAATAGCATGAGATGCCCATTGTCTCTACCATCAAGACTACCTCTTTCCACTATTTCTGAGCTTCTGTGCTAACAAGACAAAGAGGAGATGCAGCCCCTGCTACCCAGCGAGTACCAAATCCTGTTTACTCTTCAGTCTTAGCTGGATTGCCCATGGCCTGGTCTCATTTCTGCCTAGTCAGTTCTCCAAACTTCTACCTGTTGCTTTACTACATCTGACTTCTGTGATTCAGCTTGTCTCCTTTTTTTAAGAAGAATGCTTCCCAAGTATTGTAAGAAATAACCCACACACTCACTGTGTCTTGGGGTCTTCCTCTCAGGTCCTTCTCTATGACATGTCAAAATTCTCCTGCTCAGGATTCCCATCTGCCTGAAGCTCTCTTTCAAGATCTGCTCTCATCACTCAGGACAACACTGGACCACTATGCTCTAGTTCAGAGATGCTGTACAGATGTGCTCTAGGAGCTCCCCTTCCCCTCTCTTCCAGCTATGTTTTCTCATCTATAGTACACTGGCATTACAAAATTACTTTTAATTATGGATTTAAATACTCTTCATTATTTTATGACCTTTGCCACTGCCTGCCTTGAAAAATTCATTGAAATTTTTGTTCTTTTCTGTCCACCAAGAGGTGCTTTCATGGTGCTTAATATGAAGCCATCTTCCAGTCAGACCATATGGACTCTTGGATTCTCATCAGACTCAATAAAAAGACTTCAAACCCAAAACCTTTACTTTTGATGTTCCGGTTTGTCATGTGCATTAGCCAGGAATTATTTCCCCTCACTGCAGAACAGCCCTTCACTCTCTTAACTACACTTTCTGCTTTCTTTTACCTCACTGTGGTAATGCAGAGGAAGTGCTGATACACGACAGCCTGACAAGCTGTCAGGATTTTAATTCATACTTAAAAGTGGTAAGTGGAGACTCAAAGCATTATTTCTACAGGCTGAAAGAATGGAACAGAAATAAACCTATTCTGATAAACTTTCTGCCAGAAACAATTTTTAAAAAGGGTTATTTTAAACCAAATACTAAGCCTGACCTTCAGTTTGGCAAACTGCATAAACCTTTTGCCTCCAGCATCAGTTTCTCTGTATCACTTGCCCGAGGATGTACATTTCAAAGCGTTCAAAGTGTCCTCACATCACTGTCAGGGGAGTCTGTCAAACCTCTGTGCACTGTCTTCTCAGAAACGTGAGCAGTCCCAAGGTGCCAAGGAGCTATTTCTGCCTCCTGAAATCAGAATTACTTCCAAATGTTGCCAATGTTGTTCCTCTGCTTTGCAAAGCAAATTTTCTTCTCCAGCAACTACATGCTTCTCTGTCAGGCAGATGATAATAAAACTCAAGAAGTGGTATCTATGAAGCCCAAGTTCCTTCATATTTACTGTTTGTTTCTCTTACACAGTGAAGCCAGCTGCCCCAATCTTCCCCACCAGCCTCAGGACTGCTAGTACTTTAGTTAATTGAGTTGCACACATCACAGAATCCCAGAATGGTAGGGGTTGGAAGGGTCCCTTGAAGATTATCTAGTCAACTCCCCCTGATAGAGCCAAACCAACTGGGAAGTCATGGTCACAGAAAAGAAAGCATAAATCTGAGTACTTCCTGGGTTTTCTTAATTTGGGTTTGTCACACTGATGCTTGAAGGAAACCCTCTGCTAAATTTCAAAACTCTCTCTCAGGCTTTCTTTCTAGTCCATTGGTGTGCTAAGGTCTGTTAGTTGGTAGGGACCTAAGACAGTGAATAATGGTGTTCCTTCTGCTCAAGGTGGCAGGCTCAGCAAGGAAGAGATGTTCCCACCTCCCAGCAGCTGGCTGCACAGCTGGTGATGTCAGTGAGGATTGGCTTGGGAGACAGTACCAGACAGAGCTGCCCCTCTGAAGGACCAAGTATTTTTATGCAGCCTTGTGTGAGTCTTATCAGTAATTTAGGGGGTTTTCTGCTCTATGCAAGTTAGAGATATCCTGGGGTGAGACTGTTACTGCTCTGAAAAGGTGAAAGTGGATGTTTGGCATTTATCTGCCTGACACAATGTCACCGACGCAATGGACTCCCCAGGGCCACTGGGAGAGCTTCCTTGATGAGTCTCAAAAGCTAGTGATACCTGTGAAGACACCAGCTATATTACTCATCTACTTTCTGTCCTAGACATATAAGACCAAGCTCTTCTCACACATCATGCTGGCAGGACTTTGCAGGATGAAGACCTTGAATTTGTAATCCTGCATACATCCTGGTGGAAAGGCCCTGCAGTCCAGCTCTTGTGCAACAAGACACTCGTTTGCCTACCTTTTGCTTCCATGAAAGGGGAAGAAGAACAACCATAAGGGCCAGCAGCAAGGTGTTTGTCAGTTGTAAGGTCGCCAGAAACACCTCTACTGCTCCATCTGTCACTTAACAGCATTTTAAGAATGTGACTGTATCCTTTATCCTGAGGAGGTGATGTTGGAGAGGAGAATGGCCTCTGAGGCAGAAAGGTTTAAAAAGCTGTGTTTTAAACAGACACAAAAAGTACATTCAGCTCAGAATTCCGTGCCTGGCTTTCTGCTTGAAAGCAGTCCACTCTGGTAGGGACTCAGTTTCATATTGCCTGATCCTGATGTCTGATGTTCAGCAGAGTTCTTCAAAACAACCTGTGCCAGGATTTTATTAATCTCTGATTCACTTGCTGTGCCAGTTGCTGATAGTTCATTGAAACAGAACAGGCCAATGGAGAGGACAGGGCATTTCAAGAAGCCATGAAGGTACCTTTCATAATGAACCCACAGCATGGGAGATGCACATTTCTTGCCCAGACAACACGTGCCTGTAGAGCCCTGATCACTGTGCTGTATTAGAGTTCCTCAACATCTTCTGCATATCTCTTGCAACTTGGGAACAGTGAAAAAATGCTTAAATTTTGTGTCAGCAGTCACACAGATGGTCTCTGTCAGACCACAAGCTGCCTGCAGTGTGTTTCCCCCTCACCTGCTACGTGGCAGCGAGACAGCAAAGATAAAGCTATAAGAAGGCTCTTGCTTTCCATTCAGAGTAACATATGAGCTCAGCCTCCTCACTGAACACAGGACAGATGGAAAAAGCTGTGCAGCATTCCTGCTCAAAGGACTGTTTCCAGTCTAAGGACAGCATCCTAAGCATAAATAATCCACTACAAATTCCCTGGGGGAAGCTAACAGATTTTCTAAAGTCAATAAAGAAAAATAAATGACCACAGAGAGAGCAGACTAAGGATAGCCAAAGCCAAGATAGGCTGTGCATGGCTGAAGAACCTGGGACAGCACTACCTATGCTGCTGTCACAGCTCAGCCCTTTGCCCTCTGTAAATATAGTCCTGAATATGGGAATAATTAGGGTAATTGCACATCTTTTTGGTAAATATTTTTATTTTAGAGGACTTGAGTGTGGGTCCCAACAACTGCCTCACTATGCTTCTTCTCCCTGATAATGTCAGCTGTGGAGCCTCCTTATTCTCCCCTCATGCTAACTCGTGTGTGATGAACCACACACACAGAGTACATACAATGCACAGGTGTGCAGATACAAGTGCTGAGGTTACTCAGGTCAGAGAAACTGAACGAGCATAACTTTGGAGCAAACAGTCTGATCACTTTACAGCCTGGAGTTGGAGTCTGTTGATCACTAAACATTATTTAATCATGGATAAGACAGGAGAGAAAACAGCCACTGAGTATGGGTGAGAGTATATAGGAGACACATGGGCTACAGGATCATAAGCTGAAAGCCAAGCATGAGTTGCCACAGATCTGGAAGAAAACACAAGGCAAGGGTCAGAGCCCTAAACTCCAGGGTTTGAGATACGTGTAAACCCAAGTGAAAAATGAGCAAAGAGCTCCAGAGAAAGTAAGCAAATCAGACAGGACTGGGAGAACATAGGATCTGTCTGAGTTTTGTGCAAAATTAGGGGTTGAGTAAGGCACAACAGACTAACTGCTCACTTTAGAGGAGCCAAATAACTCCATATATAACTTTGGCATTAACACCAACTCTGGACAACTGAGCAATTTAAGCACACTAGTGAAATCAAAGCAGTCTGTGGTGTTTATTCCTTGCCTCTGCCAGTCTTACCTCTGGCTATAAATACATAAGACTCCAGGGAACATGCAAAATAAATGGTTCCAGTACAGAAACAGAGATATCAGCTGTTGCTATTTTCACTGCTCTTTGGTGTTAAGTGGTACCAAAGGGCTTCATACTCCTTGCACGAATGCCTCCAGCCCCGCTGAAACAGCTGCCTCTTGGGAGGAACAACGCTGGGGATTTCACAGACCTCAGTGCACATGAAGCAGGGAACAAGCCACATTTGTTGGGAACAATATGCCATGAGAACAATGGTGTGATGTCAGCTTTGCCAGGCACTTCTCCTCCCACATCACTGGTGCGTGCCACTCCAAGCCCCACCACAGCCACAGAAAGATTCATTCCTGTGCCTTGACACTGGTGCAGGGAGAAGGCAAACACTGTGAGGGAGGCAAGCATGCTGCTGATGTGATCTGGGACAGCTATTAGCTCTGTTTTGACATCAACACCCTGCTGCTCAATGACAACACATTTTGCTCAGGTAGTTTTGCACTGCCATGCAGATGCATTCACTATCCAAAGGCAGATCCTTGCTCGAGTAAGCTTTAGAGCTTGCTTGACTCTGCAGCTACAGTGAGCCTGAAATGACACCAGGAAAACACCATTATCCTCAGGAATATAATCCAGTCTCAGCCATTCAAGAAACACAGCAAGCTGTCATCCTTTCTCACCTCTTGGACACTCATGCACTCTCATAATTTCACATTTATTACCTCCTCAAGAAAAGAGAAAGCTGAGAAGGCTGGACCTAAAATCAGCAGGCTATGGGAAAAACATTTTGCCCATGCTGTCAGCACCTAAAATAGTCCAGCCTGGATTTCACACAATGGTATCAGCAGTTTCAAAATGTATATGCCTAGTCACACACAGCATATGCACATTCACCACACACAACATGGCAGCTTGAGGATACACATATATTTATAAAGTATCAGAAAGCCTGTTTGGTTTTATTTTTCTTACATTTTCACACACAATTGGAGCCACAGGAAGCTGTGTCCTAAAGGTTGAGAAGATGATGTGTGTCAGCTCCAGATGTTGTAAATCTGTCATACAACTTGGACTTACAGGATAGCCTGCAATAAGTAGCAGACAGCAAAGTTGCAAGCTAGATCCTGTATCACTGATTGCTGTGGGTTTAACAAGGGAGGTCCATGTCAGTGGATAATAAGATAGGCAAGGACTCCCAAGCTCAGGGTCCACACTTTGCTTCCCTGGGTCCTCTGCCCTAGGTCCCTCTTACTGGGATTGTACAGCAAGCCCAGTAAAGCACATTAAGACCTGAAAATGAGAAATGTTGTGCTGGTTTGAACTAACTGAAGGATTTTAATAAGAATATGTTTTAATTAGAATATAGGCTGAGAAAGGAAAACATCCCAGTGCATCCTTCACTTATTTGTTTACTGAAATGGTATAAAGTTAGAATCAAAACACACATAACTCAGAGCTGTCTGAGCTACGTTTGTTGCTGCATCTCTTTCTCCCTGCCTTTCTTAGCTGGATCTGTGTAACTTCACTAACCAGTTTCCTGCTGCTAACCCTCCTGGCTGATCTACCTTCACTTATCTGACATGTAAGACAGATAGTAGGATAAGATTGGGAAGTGGAGGGAAGGTGGTAGGGTGGTTGGAAACCCCTCTTAGGGACTCTGATCTCACACACTCTGTGGTGTTTCTGTATTACCGATTTATTGTATATACCTGTAAATATCTGTAATATATTGTAAATATCTACATGTATATTGTGCAAAGCTGTAATATAAAGCTTCATTCCTTAATTTCCAGCCATCTGAGTCTAGCCTGGGCAATTTCAGAGTGTGTGTGGGGGGTGGGGAACTCCCAAACCACCACAAATGTCCTATGAGTGAGACTTTCTTGGAGTGACTTGGGAACCACTGCACTTTGTCCATGGGTTACTTTTTTTAAAATTCAGATTTGGAAAGCAAAAATTGCAGATTTCCCTCTGAAATGAAGCAATTATTGTAAAAAAAAATATGCCTTGGTACCATTGAAACAAGTGCATTTGAAATTCACTTTTTAGTGTCTCTTCCCTCATGCTAAATCCCTGCTCCAGTCTGTGTTTGGTGTTTGATGTTTAAGACCTGTGACCCCTTTCCCTAGACTCCTTCGAGTGTCAGTGAAGGAAGAGGAGTTCCCCCAAGAGGCAGTTCTGAGCTGGCACCCACAGGAGCTGCCTCTTGCTCCACTGACTACAGAGGCAAGTTAAGGAGATGGACTTTCTGGACTACACAATAAGCTACCACCTACCCATCACATGGTGCTATCTCACACTGTGATATTGGCACCAGAATATCACCAGTGGAGTTCAACAGCTCAGCTTTATTGTTGCAGCACATCTGAATTTAAAGACAGAGGCATTTTTTTGCCAGAAAACTCTTTGTTTGGGGTTTTTTGGAACTTGCACATTCTAACTACTTTTTATTTCATCATATCTCAGCAAGCTTCTGTTTAATTGCCTTTTGGGATTGATATTTTGGGGGAAAAAACTAACCAAACCATTTTAAAAGTAGATAAATCTTGTGCAGTTAGTTTCGAGACTGAAAGAACAGAGCAATAAGGTCAACTTTAGACCTAGACAACTTTAAAAGTGAGCCATCACTAGAGAGAAGACTTTTATTGTGAAGGACAGGATTTGGGAGCTCAGAAAATACTTAACTGTTTTCCCCTTGAATGTATCAAACCTTCAGTGACACTTTTATGACTTGATATTTTCTGAAAGACAATAAACTGACATGGTTCCATGTATTCCAAAGGGTCTCGTTAGAATCCGTTCATTTTCTACACAGCTTTAACGAGGCTGTAACCATGGACTCTATCTGCTTATGCCCATGCAATCAGGATTAGTAATAGGATTTTCTGACATCAGGAAGTCCACTGGGGATTTTTTTGTTTTGTTTTGTTTTGTTGAAAGTCCTCCTGCTTAGTGGGATGAGCAGCAAGAGAAAGATGACAAGCAGAGAGAGTGGAAGCAACCAGACTTTTGAGAGAAGCTATCAACATGAAATCCAGGGCAGGATATTAGTTGTCTCCATCCCCTTCTAACAAGACTACTGTCCACGGCTGACCCTACTGCTGTGAAGTGGGAGACCATATGAAAACAAACTACCTTGCAAAATTCTTGCTCACATTATCCTAAATGGGCATGTGCTGGTGGAACAGCAGGGCAAATGCCTGAGTACACACAAAACACTTTGGCTTCAATCATCTCACTGAAGTACACCAAATATTAAAGGCACTCTGCTGGATTCTCTGTCTAGAGGACAGGGAAAATATGCCAAGCTGTACTCAAGCAATCAGGTCCACTGTATCCCCACCCAACCCTGCCTCCACACAGGTATGACAGAGACACAGCTCTGAGTATGGCATACTTCTTAGAAAATAAGACGTCCATGACTCTACCACTAACATGAGTTTTTCCAAGGAGACTAGGGCCTACATAAGAAAACTGGGACCTTTTGTGGATGGAGATACTTTGTATACTAACAGACAAAGGAACGCAGGTCAGTGGTCATGGTGGTCTTAGGTTGACAGTTGGACTCAATCGCAGAGGTCTTCTCCAACTGAAACAATTCTATGATTCTGTGAGAGGATCTGAGATCACTTCCCCCCAGTTGTCCACATGAATAAAGTTGTACTGGCTTTTCTTTGCTGCTGTTTATACAAGGACATGTGTTGGCTTAAGGGAGATGTAGCCACTACTGGTCAGGTTCTTGGCAACTGTTTCAGAGACATCACCACAACTGACATACCAGACTCCCAGGCTGAAATTCACCTTGGCAATCAAAATACTCTTCTCCTCCCATCAAACACCCACATATTAAAATGGGAACAGTTGATGCAGACCTCACACAGAGTCTACTGTTTTGAGAATGGAAGAAGCACAGGGGCACACTGCCAGCTGTCAGCATGGGTAGATGTCCCCTGCAGAGCTCTTCCCAGATAGCAAATGGCGCTGCCTGGTTTTCCCCCATGCCAGATACTTGGGAGTATATGGGAATCCATGTCAGATACTTAGGAGCAAGACATAACACACCACTCCTAGAAGGTGGGATGTGGACAACCATCTGGGGCTGGTGTGATCACCACCAAAGCCTGATACTTCACTGAAGTGCCAAGAGCAGGCATGCTGCCCAAAACATTATTAATTTTACAGCCAATCAGTTTTCAATGTAATTCTTTCCTGCTGAGCTGTAATTTATTTGTGATAACAACAACTTCATTTCACTGAATGGCTTTTTAATACCTCTAACTACCAAAAAAAAAAAAAAAATTTTACCAGATGACATCCTTCATTGTCAGCTCAGCAGTGGATTATCCCAACTTGGGTTTAAGCCTCCAGGACCTAAATGTGGCTATGTGATAATGACCACATGGTTTACCTGAACAATAGAGATTTAATAGAATGAAAGAGGAGAATGACATTTCTGTGTGTTTTCAGTTATCTGCAGGACTGAGGACTTCTTTTTTCACAGCATCCATAACTGACAAGCAGTACAGAGCTGCAAATTAAGCACACGGTAATAATAATCACAGTGTAATGGCCTCCTAGCTGGGCTGAGCATCTGTTTTGCTTTCAGCTCCGCTAGTGATAATTCTCTGCTCTTAAACAGCAACTCATCTGACTAAATATAGGCATCTCTAAGGGTGCCTTGGGTCCTCCTGGGCTTCTCAAACAGCAGAGCTCAGGGGCTGGCCACAAATCTGCATGTCTTGCTCCTCTCATTTGGCAATTTCCCAAGTCTCCCAGAGCTTCCCCTCTGTGAGAGAGCTTCTGGCCTTGCCTCAGGTGGGGTGCTCAGGGACTTCCCTGGACTCCCATCCTGGTCCAGATGTCACAGTGATGTGGCTGTATCCCTTGTGTGCCTGCAGGCAAATCTTGCTCTATACCAGAGATAAACCAAGAATAGGCAGGGTACTGCTGGAAACTTCATTTTAAAGGAGTAACCCTGGGAAGACCTGCTCAGCCTTGCTGCAGATAATCTGCTTATTCTCCAGCCAACCCATAGTGCAGATATCAACCCACCCATCCATTCCTTTTTACCCCAGTTTTCCCTTAGAATTTCTTCTTATTCACTGTAGTCCTCATCTTAGGTGGATGGTGTCCCAGGAGCAGTCTTCCCATGCTTTCCATTCCTAACAATATAGGAAAGGCATCATCTATGTGGCCTAAAACTGAGCCAGGATAGTCTTAGATCAGATATTAGGAATAATTTCTTTATCATATGCCACTGATTTCTTTATATATATCACAAATAAGCACTAGAAAAAAATTAAGAGGAAGTTTAAAATAAATTTTTAAGTAGCAATTTTTGAAAGTTACTTATTGCCAACATGAAAACCAAAGTGTTTCATTATTTCCAGGAGGGCTTTTATACATTTAACCTTTTTTGATCACACTGGAGCATTAATACTGGAGAATAAAGGCTGCCAGGCAGGTTTTTTAAATGCAAACTCCTTTAAAGATATAATTATTTTTCAGCATAGCACAACAAGATGAACACTTGAGGAAAGTGGTGTAATGCACAAGTACTTGAGCAGAGTATTTGTGATCTCTGTTATAGAGTTCTCCACAGAACTTTTATTCAGATTGGTCTAATCTCAGCCTTACATTGTGGTCTGAAAAGCCCAGCTGAATAGTCATATAAAAAGTTCTGGCTGTATGGAAATTTCTGGGAACAGGTTAATATTTAGGTGATGCTATGAGACTATAAAATCACTGGAGAATAGCTAGATGTTGGTGCAAGGTGATGGACAAAATTGCCAAGAACAGTATCAGTAGAAGAATGAACTGGGATCTCCCACCACATGGGTATATTACATCCCAAGTGAGCAAGGTGCTCCTAAAGGATTCCTAGCCAAAAAGGCTGCAGTGTGGCACAAATCAAGGGTGGTATTAAAAAGTGCCCAGCCTTGTGTTACCTCTACCCTTGTGGGCACTTGTGTTAGTGTGGTTGAATGCTGCTCCTGTGAGGCCACAGCCTGGGAGAGTGAAAATTTTTTGGTCATGAGGCTGTGTGAAGAAGTTGAATCTCAATAACTGAGGAAGGTGAAGGACATCTGAAATGCTCCTTCAAAAAAGTAGAGGAAGACTATACTGACAGTGGCTTCTGGGTCTCCAGTTTTGGAAAGGCTGCTTTTGAATCGCATCAGCAAGTTGTCAAATGGGATCCCACAGAGAAAAGGTCTATCTGATGAGACAGAAGTGCTGTGAGATCTCTGAGTGTAGACCTGGCAGTGTCTGGGCTTCAGGTTTCCTCTCTGGAAGATGTGCAAGAAACCATCAGACTAGTCTGTGAGAAAGTTTGATCCCTGTGACAGTCACTTACTCCCTGTCCCAGATTCTGACTGTTGAACTAGGCTGGGAGTCATCCTATCCCCTGGCAGAATATCCTCTCAAAGAGGGAAGGAAATTGGGGAAGACCTAGCAAATGGTACATAATAAAGGCAGCATGAGGGTAGCAATGGCTGTAATCTGTTGGAGATGGCCACTGTTAGAACACTTGGAGTAATTTTGAGTAGATGTGTCATTAAAGTGAGAAAAATGGGATTTTCCTTAGGAAAATGCAAACTGACATCTGCACAAAAAAAACCAACCCAAAAACACCCAACAAAACCAAACAACCAAATGAAAAAAACAAAACACAAAACCAACAACAATTAAAAAAAATAAAAAGGGGAGATGGAGAGTGAAAAGAGATCTCAGGACTAGCAATGGTGGAAGAGAGCCAGGGATGTAGGTGGGAGCAGAACAGATGGTTACCAAAACCACCACAAACATCAAGATATATCAAAGCACAAAGACAGTGCCTGTTCTCTGTCTCACTGTCTATATCATGCTCTATCCTGAGCACTCAGCTGTGTGCATGAGGGGATACCCAAAGAGCATCAGAGAGTGTCAGAAACTCACAAGCAGAGGCAAAATGATTTAGATATGTACCGCTTGGCCGTGTCACTGCTGCCATTGAAGCATGACATTAGCTTGGACACAACAGGAGCACCTAACCCAAAGACTGAGTAAGGAATTAGTCTGAGGGTATGAATTCATAGAATAAAACTCAGAAAAGAGACTCAGTGCTGAATATTAAGAAACACAGTATGAGGCTTTTGTTGCAGCAGACCTGTGTAAGCCTGGTGGATGAAACTAGCAAGAGTACAAGGACCCCAGGGTCCATTCTCCAAAACCAGGAGAACAGAAAGCCTTTTACGTATCTGGTGGAGGAAAGGTCAACTAGGTGGAAGGGTTTAACTGGCAGGTCTGAGACTTGTTTTCTGTATGCATCATGTGAAAAGCTCATTTTTGCAAAAAAAGTTAAAAATGGAGAAAAGTTTAAGGGATAGCAAGAGACAGCAAGCTGGAGTCCTAACCACAGGCAGTGACTTCCCACACTGGGATGTCAAATTAAGGGCATGGGAGAGAAATGGGAAAACTGGAGTATGAAAAGCTTCCTGTGAGAACTGGGTGAAGCTGTTAGGAGATCTTCTGTGATTTAAAGGGAAGGTCCTTGGAAGACAGGAGTATCAGAAGGCCATAAGGAGAACTTCATGAAGACCTTCTTGCAGTCATGCCTAGATAGTTTGGACAGAGCACCATCATGGTTCAGATGGGAGGAGATGCTCATGTTGCTGTGTGAATGCAGGCAGATGTAAAAGAGGTCCTCTGGGACAGGAACCCATCTTCATTTGCCACTCTAAGCATGGTTTTTTAAGGGAAATGACCAGTTTCCTGAAGGACAGGAAAGGTGTAGCTAAGAGGCTGACTGTTTCTGCTGACATCACTTTTTGTGTGGACATATCTATGGGTAAGGCATCCTGAGTCAGCTCCCAAAAGGGTTATGAGTAGTATTCTCATGGGTATGGAGAACTGTCTAATGATTAATGAGCTCGAGTTTGAAAATACTTTTGATAAAGGCAACAGAGCAGTTGTCAGGGATAAAAAGTCCTGCTTAGACCATGATAGAGAACCCAAAGTGAACATAACTTTAATGTGAAATTATACACCTTGATATGAGTACAAGTGGAAGGTAGTGAGGACTCTGGCTTCAGAGCTGGCCATCAATCTACAGGAAGGAGGAAAATATTCTGCCTACACCCAAATGTCAAAAGAGCCATTACAGAGAGGTGTAGGTAGAATAGAAGAGCAGCAGATGCCTCTGGGCTACATGAGACTCGCACAAGCCTGAAGAGGAATTCTCTACAGTGAAGCAGTCACCTAATTAAAGGTATTGGGGATGAAAGATGAGAGAGGCTAGAAAGAACCTCAACAGCCTGTAGACAAAACCACACACAGCTTGTGCTAGGGATGGAAACGCACACTCTCAGACACTGCAGATCTACTCTAAAGAGCCCAGTTCTTCTCCTTCTCTAACAGGAAGGCTATTCTGTCTCCCTCATACACTTTTTACAGATACCTATTTGAGGCATGACTACAATTAAAATCATGATCATGTACCAAAACATCCTCTCAGTATCGCCTTTAGCAGAAAAGCATTATGTGTAATAAAAAAAAAATAAATTATTTCTTCTGTATTCCTCTATATAAAAAAATAATTTACTTAACAGGAAGATTACAAGCTTCAATAAGAACAAATTGTTATTAGTCCTGATTCCTGTCTTCCTCTTATCTTCTCTTTACACAGCAGATGAAAATGGCTGAAAATTAATCTTCCGGAGCTTGTCTGGTTCTTCCCAGTCCAACAGACAGCTTTTCACTTTGGATCCAGGCTTGGAGCCAGTACATGATCATTTTTGAAGGCTGTTTAGCTGAGATAAGTCATGCTTCCAAGTGGCAACATTTTCAAAGGGAGTTATGTTTTATGGGACCTTAAATCAAATCTTCACTTGTGCCTGATGAATGTGGGTCTGGAACATCAATCGTATGAGTGTCCCAGGTCCCAAAAGCCTGATGCTATCAGTTGGAGCCAAGTCCCTGTGAAGATCTATGTCCGGCAAGACCC
Source organism: Psilopogon haemacephalus (assembly GCA_013396835.1). Taxonomy (NCBI): domain Eukaryota; kingdom Metazoa; phylum Chordata; class Aves; order Piciformes; family Megalaimidae; genus Psilopogon; species Psilopogon haemacephalus. Next base: position 1,633,311 of record VWZI01000780.1, on the reverse strand, counting down.
ACCAGCAAGATGTTACATTCAGCTCCTCTGCAGTACTTCATGTTGTTGGACACAGCATTGGCTGGTAAAAAGAAAGTTTATCCCTTAGGAAAACAGAGATTTAAATTACCTCCTGTTTACTACTGCTGTCTTCTGAAAGGTAAAAGCAGACAGTTGAGCAGTTGGTGAAGAACTGCATTTGCACAGAAGCCTTCAGGCTCCTACCCGACTGTGTCATAATTAAAACCAAGATGTTTGCTGTTGCTCAAAATTATTTATCCAAGGCTTAAATGCATTTATTACCCTGATTTAGTGTGAATGGTCTCTAAATGCTTCAACAAATACTGGATGTTAACTGTGGGCCAGATAAATTTCTGTGCCGCACTGATATACTTTGAGGAAACTTTCTCAGCAAACTGCTGCACCACCTTTTGTTCATTGTTTCTATGTTGCCTCCTTGAGGGAATTAAACCACATATTTCAGGTGGGAAATGTACACAGTGATTCATTTGAGGTGAGGTGAAAAACTAGTTCTTTTAAGTATTTGTAGTTGGTTTGAGAATCCAGATGTGTAGATCTGGACATCACAGAAGAGAATAGAACTGAATAGGCAATTGTAAATCCTGAGTAGATAATAGGAACCTGGGTGGCATCACTACAGTGCAGGAGGACATCATTAAAAAAAAGAATCTAGGTGTGGGATTTGCTTCAGAAGACTTGAAAAAAATGTATCAGTTGCAAAAAGTTTGTGCAGCAGTTTTCCATTTTGAAGAGTCCTGGGTGCAAAGTCCCCTGCTCTGGCTTGAGTTGGCTTCAGCTAGAAATGGCTACTCAGGTTTTGCAGTGAACAGGAAAGGCAGCCACACACTGTGCTAACGCTGGAGCTTCCTTTCCTTATCTCACCCTTCAGGAATGGTGACGAGAGCAGAATAAAGGGAGAGAATCCCCTCCCTGGTGGAGGTGTTGGAGGAAACATGCAGCACTAGAGAATAAGCTTACATAATACAGTACCAGAAAGCTCAACAGCAGCTGTTCATCTTCCTGCTAGGGCTACAAAGCACCTTGCAGACCTGAGCACAAGGGCCCATCAGCACACAGATGGTTTAGGTATTAATGTGCAGTGTCCAACTGCACATTCAGTTGTTTGAGCAGCCACTTAGTGGCATCAGGGATAATCTAGGATACCCTGACAACAGCTTCTGCACACAGTCTCTATAGGTCCTGGTTCACATCTTCTCAATGCAAATAATCCACATATCTCAAGTACTAGGTGCCTTTTCTGATCTTCATCTAGACCTCTGGTTTCATGTCCATGAAGAACAATGGTGGGTGACTTTAGTTTGTTTCTGAAAAAAATGTGATATGAATGTTAAAGATGTAGGACACACTGAGAGACATTAGTGATGTAAGCCTTGGAGGCAATAACAGAGACAGACATTGGGAACAGCATGTGCAGAAAACTCTGGAGAACAGGAAAAATCCAGACTCTCTTTTATATTTTGCATTTATTCCTATAAACTAAGACACAGGCTTTATAAAGTTTCTCTGTTGTCGTGCCAGTACTTGTGAAACAGAGATCAATTCTACACTAGGAATTGCAGTTTTGATTCTATGGGATGGAAAATAAAGACATGCCCCTCTGCACACCTTCTTTCACACATCTATCAGATCTACTGGCTGAAAGATCAGCAGTTCTTAATTTGTTTTTGTTCTTTCCACAAATCTCAAGTGCTTTTTGAATAGCAAGTAAAACATATTTATCAAGGCAGGGAGTGGAAAAAACTCACCATTCCTATTCCTCTTCAAAAACCACAAAGACCTCATGCAGCCAAAGCTGAACATTTTGTTTGTTTGTTTGTTTTCATCTAAAAAGGAAAAGGCAGAGAGTCTCTGAGATCCAGTGAAGACTTTTACAAGGAGCAGATGAGAGCTGGAGTGCAGTGATGCAATGGAAGCCAGAAAGGTTAGATCAGCAGCTGGTAGCACACTAACACCTCTGGTGACTGGCAAGAAAACGCAAATCCGATTGCTCTGACCCTTGACTTTCTGAGAGATGGGCAGGCAATGTGACCCAAGAGAATAGAAGATTCAAAGACTTGCTCTTTTCTAGACCATCATAGTTGAGGCTTAATGCGCCCAAGGCAGTACTGGCCTTGTGATTTAATGCTTGAGATGACACTTGCCAGGTTGGGAAAGTAGTTTTTTTCCAAATCTCTGTGTGACTCCAGTTTTATAGAGCTGAAATAAAGTTGCTTCAGCTTCAGTTGCTTTGTGTTTTAGTTATCATTGGGTTTTATGACTGCAGAATGTTTTCCCATTTATTAGCTGCTTTGCCTGGAATGCAGCATTGGGTGATTTATTGTGGGCACACGACACCTCCCTTGCAACTGGTGATGTGGTGTTTGTCCAGCAATAAAGAACTGTGAGTGAGCTGAATGGGGTCCAGCTGTGTGCCTGGATCCAAACCAGCCTTTGGAGGGATAATTCTCTTTCCTAGAGTATCCAGAACAACAGCAATTTCTGTCAGAGAGCTGACCTCTGCACTTTCTCTTCTCAGATCTGGAATAAGTGCCCATTTCATTGCTGAGATCTTGGAAGCCAGCTAACAGGGTGACAGCTGAAGCACTCCCTATACAGTATGAAGCTCTGCAGTGGTAAATCAGAAGATCCATTTTGCATTTCCAGCTCCACATTGTGCAATGCACGTCTTGAATCATCTGTGTCATGAGCTTCTCAAAGCAACGTTTTGGCATTGCTTCCAAAATCCAATTAATTCAGCCTGATCCTACAGTACATTTACCCACATGATCAAGGGATGTCTCCTCCATGGCTGTACCCGGAGCTGACACTGACTGGCATTGGGATCTCCAGCTGACATAAGAAATTTGGCTGGGAGCAAGGCAGAATGACACCCCCGTCGCTTCCTCCTGCTGCTGTACGTAAGCTGGAACTCTAGTGAGACCAAATTTTCCTTTCAAGAAAAGGGCAATGTTCTAACCCAATTCCACTGCACATATTAATTTCTAAAGATGAGATGATGCTGAATTCCTTATTCAAGCAATCCTTTCCCAGTTATAACAGCATATGCACAGCCTTTGCTGCTGAATTGTTTGGCCTTTATTTTTCTTTCCCCTCTTTAATTTGCCTACCTAGGGCTTGAATAATCTGTCATTTTATATTTCCACTGTTCAAATTGCTCTGGGGGTGGTGGGAAACCCTTGTACAATGCATTGTGTCTCGCTGTGGGAATAGCTGTGGAGATTTTGAAGGTGGGGAGCAAGCTCACCTTACACCGAGGCAAAGAAATAGCAGCTCTCTAAGATTTCAGCTGCAGGCAGAAATGATAAATTAATTCAGAAGATGGAAATCAAAATACTCTACAGAGCCCAGGTAAAACTCTTTTTAAGAGGAGTCATTTGGTGAAAGACTATCAAGTCCTTTCAGTGCTAAAGAGAAAGGGTTTGTAGTTCCTTTGGGACGAAATCCACTTTATAACTGAGATAAAATAGCATGTCACACCACAGGCTTCTGGTCTTTTATTGCTGCATGAGAAGTGATTAACAAGTCATCTCCACACCTGATTCCAGCATACCCTCTTGCTGTACACAGGTGGTGAGAAGAAATTGGAAAGATACATTACCTTCTTATGGAATGGAAATTTGCCCAAGCAACACTGGGAAACAACTGAGCCTGATGTCATTTTACTGACCTTCAGAGGTGCAGGAGCAATTTTCACAGCCACCAATTCACCTACTGGAAAATGAAGGCATTACTCAAGACTTTTGTTGTGGTACAGCTGAACACAGCTCCTGGGATGGAGGTTGTTGGGTTTTCCATGCTTTTTCCTCAACAGCGTAAGATACCATCATCTCCCAGTGCACAAATGTCCTTGAGTCCCTACAGAACAGAAGCCTTACAGTCTCATTTCTTGGAATAGCTGTGTTTCTGCTGACAGCTTTGTTGGCACCATGCTCCATTCTGAGGTGAGCTGGCCCCCAATGGCCCTACAAGCATTAGGACTTAAGCAAAAGCCATAGTTTTAAAGAAGCTGTCTGTGGTATCAATATTCCTTTAGGAGAAAACTAGGTCAGTTATTTGCCTTGGAAATTAGATGTGCCTGCAAGCATCTCCTAAGGTTTTTGAGGGCACATATACAACCAAGTGTTAGTATATAGCTAGGACCTTGGAAACATATGAGCATACAAATAAATTGAACTGAGTCTTCATCTCTGGGGTCACTCAAAGTCCACCTGAATGCTCTTCTGTATAACCTGCTATAAACGAACCTGCTCTGGTGGGGAGGTTGGACTAAGTGATCTCCAGAGGTCCCTTCCAACCCCTATCATTCTGTGACTCTGTTCTCTGCAATGCCAACACAGTCTGCAGAGTCTCTGCTGAGAGATTCCTGACCTCTCTAGCCAGTCATTGGCTATTCAGATGACATCTCTGGCGAACAAAGTTTAAATGGATCTGAGCAGATTCTGGATTCCTGTACACCGCAACGTTGTCCTGTCTTTGGTCCACTAACAATTAAAATAAAATTAAACCTACTGAAATGCAACATTTGCTCACTGTCCTCAGCAACAGGCCTGAGAAACCAGCAAGGCTGACTACATGTTGTTTAAAAGACAGATAGATGTGGTACTGAGGGACATGATTAAGTGGTGACCCAGCAATGATGGGTTAGTGGTTGGACTTTATGATCTCAAACGTCTCTTACAACCCAAATAATTCTATGATTCTATGATCTTCATGGCCAACTGCCACTCAGAAGAGCTCAGAGTAATATCTTTCTCTCTCATCATGTACAGCCTAGGATGCTGTTAACCATACACGGAAAACGAATGCAAGGTTCCAGACGTTAACTGTGCTACAGCTCCTGCTGTACCTGCAGTCTCAAGGCATGTTCTGAGGGCATGCACATAAGAGCAACAGATGAAGAATTGTGCTGGCTTGGTGTCACAAGGTAGCACAGGGAAATTGTCTGCCTTTAAGCAGTGTGAAATCAAGTTTCCTGAATTATGTTCCATACCCAAGTATAGTGTCCCACAAATGGCAGGTCTGCATCTCTCAAGGTAGGTATAAATGACGACTTCTTGCCTCGTGAAGCTTGCCTGGTAATTCTGCTGCTCTCTTAATCTATGCCAAGGGAAATTGAAGTCAGGGATGCAATACACTTACCCTTTCTGCAATTGCTGAGCAATAAATATTTTATCTGCTGGAGGAGGGAAAAAAAAGGTCGGAAGAAATCTGTGGAATTCCCCTGTTTCTACCAGTTAGCACTCAGGCTTCTCATGTTGTTTGTAAGATTTCTGAATACCTACTTTGAACATGAGCTGAGATACACAAAACAGAGGGGGCTGAATTTGTTCCTAGGTATTTCTCATTTGACAGACACAAAGTGTCTTACACACTACCTCTGGGCAAGGTTCCCAGATAACACCAACCTGGTGCCATGAAAGAAAATTAAACCTCTTAATTCACTTTGTGCTCTGAAGCAGATGCTGGGGAAAAAAAAAAAAAGTATGTAAATTGCTGCATAATTATTTTGATTTAACATCTGTAGGTTCCCAGTAATGGAGCATTGAACTGATTATTTCCCAAATAAGTAAGTTTTTCATATGCTGAAGAAATTTAGAAGCCTTTTACTGAAAAGAGAAACTTAATAATGGGCTAATTTTTTCCAGAAGTTCGAGGACCAAGTGAAAAGAGATTCCTATTGGTAAGAAGTCATGGGAGTTCACCCTCATTAAAGGATCTGCACTGGCAGGACAGAGGATGTGGGTCTCCTATAAATAGTAGAGGATGTAGGACTGAGCTTGCTATTTCCTGCAGTGGAAAGAACAGTTCTTTCTCAATACACCACTGAGAACTGTTCAACCCACTAACTGAATCAGAAGGGGGAATTACAGGCAATGTTAGGTCTAACATGAAATCCTGGCCCCACTGTAGGCAGTGGGAATCTTGCCACTAATTGCATAGAAATTTTGCTCCATGTATTTGTACAGGGGTGCTGGGAAAGGGAAAGGCAGCGAAGAAACTTAGTGAAGTCTTGTTAGGCTTTATGTGGATTGTTGACTGAGTCTGAGTGAGGATTTGGAGACAGCTCTTGAACTGTGCAGATGAGCTCTCACAGCTCAGGCAATGCCCGAGATTAGTGGGTTCCTCCCTGCAAGAAAACCTCTCCAAAGAAACCCCCTCTGCTCTGGCAGTTGTTCTGCTGAGCAGCACAGATTCCCTTCCCTCTCCAGCAGTGTCTCAAGAGGTGTCCTCCTTGGCAGCATCAAACAGCCATCAAGAACAGCAATTTCTAAGCAGGAGATTGAAGTGGCTGTTGGGTCTCTGCCTTACTTAAAACTACAGCTACTTTAGGTGATTCTGTTCCTCTTGCCAGAACATGGATACCCACAAGGAAGTCAGACAGAAGTTTGGACCTGTACAAGGCTCATATCCAGCCCCTGTCAAGCCAATAATAGCTTCTGCCTCGAGAGCTTCATGGCCACAGTCCCATTTACCTCCCCACTTGTCTCTACCAGCAGATGCTCAAGACTGAAAAGAGAGGCAAACGTTTAGCCAAATACTCTTCATCATTTTGCAGATTAAAGATTTTCTACATTAGGGATCTTGTTTTAAAATCAAATAGGCTTTGGTGTACTTAATTTTTCCTCCACCACAAACTCTTCAGTCCTGTTATGAGCCTTTGTAGGTTTTTAACATCTACCATGTCTTGCAGAAAGGTGTTCCAAAGACTGAGTAGGTATGGTGCATCAATCTGCAAAGAGACCTCGCTTAGCACTGAACTAAACAGCTCTGCACAGAATTAATGCCAGGATCTCAAGGAACAGCACAATCTTTCTGTATGTGCCTAACCTAGGGCTTTCTCTGGCCAGCCTGATCTAGTGTAGGGTGTCCCTGCCCATGGCAGGGGGGTTTGAACTAGGTGATGCTTGTCATCCCTTTCCACCCTGACTGATTCTATGATTCTGATTCTAAGTAAAGCTTTGCACTATGGCTACAGCTCATCCCACTTAAAAAGGGTCTTTATCCAAAGAAAATACACACCACAGATTTGGGGGGAATGTGCACCTCCAGGGGAGAAACAGGTATTTCTCAGCCATAGCTCACCCTTGGGCGTTGTTTTTCTTCTAAGGGTCATTCTGGTCCTACATATATTAGGAAATCAAGAGACTAGATAGCACTCCCCTGGCAGAAATTGGTCTAACTGGAGAAGGAAAAGGTTAAAGGGTCCCTCAGCCTCCTGCCTGCTCCTCATCATTCCTCCCAAGAGAAACAAATGTCATAAACTGGAATAGCCTTTGCTAATATTTTAGGTCCAGAGAAAATGCTTCTAAACCAAAGTTATGGATCCTCTGACCAACCAGCCTTAATGTGTGTAAATTCAGTAATGCACAGAGGGGCACAGAAAGGCCCCCACTGCCAGTGCTGTCTCTAAGGAGACAGGAAACAAGGCTGTCTTTGCAAATATTCTTGTAACACAGCAGATATGAAGATTTTATTTTTACTTCCCTGCAGGAAAGCTCTGCTCTAAATAAATTATAGGTGTACATTAAAAGCAAGAACACCCCCTCCCCTCCTGCACCTACATAAAATTTGCTTAAATAACAAATCTGCATAGAAATAGGAGCTGCTGTCATGCCTGATAGATGTTCGTGTAGCAGACCAATTGCATTACCAGGAAGACAGTAAACATTTTTGCTCTCCTTTTAAAAGTAAATTATGCCCTGTTAATATTGCTTTGCTGCCATAATAAGGCCAACAATGAAATTACTGGTCCTCCATCAAAAAACATCAAAGCTAAGTGTGCTCATTTTCTGTTACAGCTGTTCAATGCACCCAGCTTTTTAAAGAGCATTTCCTGGGACTTCTTGAGAGCCTCTTCACAGTGAGTCACCAAATGTGTTCTTGTTTCCCTTGAGACAACTGCTACGAAGCAGAATTTTGGGGAAACTATGGAGCTCAGGAAAGTTTTCACAGCTTCCTTACAGACCTACTGCTGTTATTCCCTGCAAGCTTCAAAAGAAAGATGCACCACAAAAACCATGAGAAGATGCAGTCAGAAAAAAAAAAAAATGTTGTGGCCTCTGTGAGCTCGGGATTAGTAGAAGTCTTGGAAAATAAGAGTAGTCACAAATATTGAAGATGCCTTATGTTAACAGGTCAAATGCCTTGGATATTTTTGTGTGCAGCCCAGCAGCTCAGGGCTGTCAGAGCCTGGTGTTTGGACTCCCTTGCAGTGCAAAAAGTCCACAGAAACGTTTCAGGTACCTGCTCCATCTGGTGACCAAAGAGTGCTTCTGAGGGTATAAAGGCTAAGCTATTTCACAAAGCTTTTGAGGAAAGTGAGTAACAATTCTTCAGAGCCAAAAGCACACAGAGAGATCAGCTTTCGGACATTTGAAGATCATTGCCTGCCATCAGGCAACGCTACAGTCAAGGCCAGAGTGCAGGTGTCTGGGAGAGGCCAGAAAAAAACTTCATGCAGCAGGTGACAACAGGTCATTTCATCAGTTTTTGTTGCCTTCTCATGGCAGCAGTGTGGCAGCTCAGAAATGCAAAGCAAATTTCAGGGCTGTAAACCACAGCATAATAAAAAATACCTTGCAGTGACAAAAGGAACTAAGCACTTCTGTGGCAAAGGTACACAGCTGAATAATTGGAGCTGGCATCTTTATGGTCACCCTGGTCTTCTTCCAGAGGGAAAGTATGCAAACAGAAAGTGGTTTCTGGGCCTTAAGTTATTTCTGGAAAACTACAAAAGGATCTGAAGACTTTTTAACAAAAGTAAATCCATTGCCAAGCCACAGTGTCACCAGGACTCATTACCTGCAATATTTGATCACTGTACAGTAACAACTGTCTTATGCAACAAACAACTGATTTCTTGAACAAAAAAGCCATCTGAAACATGCTCCTATGTCAGAGTAAAAGCCTTGAATGCTCAACACTAGAAATACAAAACTAAATAAATTGACATATGAGATCTCCACTCATTCTCCCCTTGCCCTCTTTGAATCTGCGTCAAAAAATCGCACAGACTCACAGACTGGTTTGAGCTACAGATAATAGCAGTGGACAGCTTCTTAAAATATAAGGCTAACAGAAAGATATCACAAGGGCAAGAGCTGTAGACAGAGTTTTTCTGCTGTTTCTGGTTCACTGTGTTCCAATGTAAAAAAAAAAAAAAAAAAAAATTACTTCCTCAGGGAAGCTTTGGCTGGACTGTAACATCCCCACACTGAGGACACAGAACTGTCCAGGTGTCCCACTTTATGCAGAGCACGCAGGGGTGGTGCAGCTCATTTCCTTCCCACTGAATGCTTTTGGCTGCATTTTATTGCTGTCCCTCCACCCGAAGCATTTGCAAATGCATGAGTGGTTTAGGAAGCTGTCTGCCCTAAGGCAGGTGAACCCATTTCACCCAGACATCAGGAAGCAATAAGGGCGGTTATCTCCACACTGCCTTGGGAGACATGTACACCAACATATGTCTTTCAACAGAAAGGCATAAACCCCTGTAGAGAGTGATGCTTTCATTAGCTGGCTTTACTTGGTTTGACACTCAACCTCAGCTAACAGCCCAGAAAAAGCAAGCAGAACAGGCAGCCTTCAGACACAGGGTCAGGTTTTCAGCTGGTATTTGACACTTGAAGCATGTAGGTAATAATCAAGCTGTGCTGATTTCCAGCAGCTAAAGATTTTACTTTAACAAGGTCTTTTTAGGACCTTTTATTTTTTGCTTCTCATACAGACAGGACACTTTACCTGGTGGGGCATGAACAACAGTTAGGTCTCTCTTGCTTACAGTTGGGAGGAATTTGGGCTGGGCATGATTTAGATCTTGGCAACAGACTGCACGAAGCCACTTTGGTACTTCAAGTTGGAGAAAGACAGTTTGGAAAAATCCTATACAGCCCCTATAAAAATTCAGGGCTGTATCTCATAAGCAACTTCAAGACTAGTTCACAGCCTTCATCCAATGAAACCGACAGGCCTTTCCTTAGCACCAGAATGCTCTCTCTAGACTTTGGGAGAGATTTATTGCAGCAGGTACCTAAACTTGCAACAATATGCATGAAGCAGATCCTCTTTCTCCAAGTTTACTCTTGCACTGGCTCACCTTACAGTATGAGTCCTAAACTTAGCCACTGAAGAAGAAAGGGCAGCCTGATGATTAGTTTAACACCCACTGGCTATTGGAAGTTGGTTTACCACAGCAGTGCTACGGCTAGAGAAATTCAGTTTGCTCATAGGCGGTGATGAGTCTTGGCTGCACAACACCACGACTTCTGTGCAACCAGAAGCACACAGACCTGCTGCACCAGACCTGGCCACACAGTTTAGCTTGTCCTACTGTGAAATGCAATGCAATACAGATCCAAACACTGTTTTACTGGGAGAGATTTTTGCCCAGTTTCTACATCTTGGAGATGTCTCTGCAAATAGTTAGAAGCAGAGATGTGAGCACCTGATGGCAAGCGAGGAGCTGACCCTACAAGTCAAGGCCCTGTGTACAGCTGCTGGGCACAGATTTCAAATGTAACCAACCTTTATAGGTCTGTAACAAGTGTCACTGTGGACAAGCCTCCCAGTCTGCCATGGGGAGGTTGGAACTAGACGATTTTTGAGGTCCCTTCCAACCTAAACCATTCTATGATTCTACACACAACTCCAAATTATCTCAAGCACATACATCACTTTGGAAACTAAGCCTAGAGTTTTACAAGTGGCATCATTAATCCTGGTATCCAAAACCTGACAAGACCTATCCATGAAAACTGAGATAGGATGTAGGATCAGCCCAGGGGAAACTGAGACAAGTAATAAAAATAATCACTTTTCCTGCCTTATAACTTTGATGAATCACCTTAACATTGACTCTTGCTTAACCAGCTGTAATTAAGAGCGGTGTGAATGTTACCTTGGAGGAATGAGGTGATAACTTGGTGTGTTTAAATTGAAAAAGTCAGCAAAGTAATGAGTCTGAGTACACATATATACGTGTTAATCACATTATCTGCAGTGTCTGACTGTGACGTGCTTTCTGAATTAGTTCTGTGTTTCAGATGAACAACAGGATCCTTCACTCAATTACAGCAATAGTCCTGAGGAGTTTGTTTTCATATTTGTTAATTTTCCCTTGACAATGTGCTTTGGAGAGTGTACATGTATTTTTAATGGCTTGAAATTGCCTTTTATCTGATATGTTATCTTTTCCCCAGATGATGATATTATATAGGATTAGATTCCATCCTCTGAACTGAATTCAGCATCTCCCAGTGTTTTGCCGCTATCCTATTTCCATTACAATTTTGGCATGTTACAGAGATCTAAAACTCCTCTCCAGAGAAGAAATTCCATGGGAAAGATGTTTCTATGAGGCTTATTCGTGCTGCAACATACAAATTAGGCTGTTTTCAAGCAAAACAGATAGCAAAGTGCCTTGGATTGCACTTCTTTCTCTGTCACTGACCCCCTGAGAAACCTTGGTCAAATCACTTAGAGAACATTTCTCTACCCTAAGTTTAGACTCCGGCCTAGACAAATTTCCCAGGCTGTGGAAAGAGACAGTTGTCTCCAGAGAGTGATTCAGTTGATGCAAAATTGGGAGGAGGAATTAATCACCCTCTAGAAGAGTCTCTCTGCCTCTAATTAACTAGCACACCAAATAAAAGAAATAAGACCAACTAGCTGGGTGAGCTAGAATAGGTGGTAGAAGTCCCATCTCACTTGCTCTTCAAGAGGAGCACAGATGAGTCATACACTTATGAGTGAGAACCAGATTTAGGCAAATTTCAACCAAGCTACATCTTCCTTCTAGGGTTTGGTTTGATCCTACTGGTCACTTCAGAAAAACAACCCAAAAAAAAACCAAAACCCCCTTCCCTTCAGTGTAAACTCACTCCCAAATGTCTTTGTTCCCAGCCAGATCTAGTTGCAGATGATGAAAATAAACCTTGCCATTATGGGATGTATAAAGTAAAATTTGGCTGCACAAGCTCTGCCTGATCACTGCATGAGCACATTAAAAGATGAGATGGGAAGGAAAAGACCTTTTCAAAATCATTTTTGTATAATGAATATGGCAAGAACTGAAATGCACAGCCCAGCTCAGCTGCCTAAACAGCATCCATTGTGATCAGGCACTGTGGGTGTATCTTGCTCAACCTCTAGAGCCTCTGCTGCTTCTCATAAATCCTCTAACATCTCTGGCAGCCACCCACAGATACCCATGTAGGGTAGTGGCACCAGATGCCTGTGTTCAGGCAACTGAATCCTGTCCTAAAGTCCCCTGGAGTTCATGGAAATCTACTCTATCAGTTAAATAGGGACTATTTAAGGACTATCTAAGGCTTCTGGGATACTCTGATTTCTCCAGACTATTAGCAAGTTGCATGTATCTGTGGGAACAAGGCAAGTATTTTAAGCAGTAGAAGAAATTCACACTGCCAAAGGAAGAAGGAAGCATCTGGGCCCTGAAGCAGACTGTGAAATTTCACTCAAGAGCTGAATTAAGTCTACTATTGAGGTAGAAAGCTGTGAAAATCTCACATTTGGGCCTGAAATAATGGAAATAGGTATTGTAAAAGTATCTCTAATTAACACACTGATAAATTGTTAAATCTTTCCCTAAGCCTACATGTGTACAGTACGGTCCAGGTGGAATACAACAAATTAGGTCAAAGCCTCTGATTCCATGTATCTCTCCTGCACATTTAAGACACTGATCAGCCTCAGCAGAGGTAAGCCTGTCAGGACTAGGAGAAGTTGGACAGACTTCATAATTTATCATATTCTCTACAGAGACTAATACAGCCAAATTCCAATATGGCACTCAAATACATCTGAGTTCACCAGGTAAACAGAGATTTTGCATGTACAGTTTGCTGCAACATTCTCATTTTCATTTAAGTTATCATTAAAAAATGTGAAAGACATTGCTTAATATTAGAATTTTCATCCTAAGAGAAAGAGTTCCAAGTTTCTACTCAGGCTGCACTGGTGCCAGATATTTCACTGCAACAAAACTGAATGTTACTGTTTTGATTTAGTTATTACTGAGCAGGGAACATCAATACCAGCATCAGAGGAAAGCTGTTAATTTATTTTTTAAGTGCTTCATCAAATAGATGCATTTCTGCTGGATACCAAATTCCACTGAACCAACATGTTTATCTTATCCAGTATTGTCTCAGGTTAAGATCTTTATATTATCAGGTAACAAGCCACTTTCAGAAGAGCAGGCAAACTCATCATCACCTCTTGACATTGGTGCATTTACTGTGGGCCTGTAAACAGTCAGGGTGCCTCTAAATTGGTCATTTAAACTGCAGCAGACATTCTCTTAGGCATCATTTTGCCTTGTACGCACATTTGGAGCTGGGCAACAACCATTTATGCCTGATAGAAGTGAGACAGTCTTTTTCTCCAAGTGGAACCAAAGCCAAAGTTACACACTGTAGCACTGTGTAGAGCAGCTCTCTTGCAGTATGAGTGGATGGTACCTCCTTCAGCAGAAAATATGAGGTCTTCCTCACAATAACCTCACTAAAGAGAGGGTGTAGCACTTCTGGAAAGGCCATGAAGCAAGCAGCAATATGCATAGATCATTTGCTAGCCAGCCAATGCTAGGTTCCCAAGAAAAAGCCATCAGTGGCATAGAAAATAGATGCAATGGCTCTTGTGAAGAGAGTGATGTTCCTAACCTTATAACAACCAGATCCTGGATTTCAGAAGCTGTCCACCTTTCTTCTGTCCAAGCCAACTGAAATTTGTTCGGATCAGAGGGCATACCAAGATGTGCAGCTTGCCTTGACCTCTTCTGTTTTGGATACAAGTTTTAAGTAGCTCTGAAGTACCTGTGACCAATGGCCAGAACAACAGATGGCCATGACAAGATCTCTGTAACAAACACCACACAATTCCAAAGGAATTACGAATTTAGTAGTTTGTGCCAGCATCTGCAGTAGATTCATAACACCAACAAACCCAGATGTTTCCCAATGCAATGTACTTGCATCCCTAGAACAGGTAACAGGCTAGGCAGGGAGTAAGGGAGATAGTTTCAAACGCTGCTGTAAGCCTGCAGACACAGACCAACACGAATAATAAAAATCACAATTGCAGTTGCAATGGACCTCCAGTTTTCAGCTGTATTCAAGCTCCATCATTCTGTATTTGCTGAGTGATATTTTTCCATTGCAAGCACTTTGGGGTGGTATGTACCCATGCCTTTTTTGTAATGTATTTGAAGTTTCTCTTTTACTGAATCAACACAGGCCATTTTGTTCAAACAATTGGATCTCACGTTAGGGCCTGCATCTATAAAATATGATGCAATAAACTGACTGAAAAACAAATGGGCAAAGCCACAGAGATAATAAAGCCAGAAGGGATCCATATGTCATCTCTCTATGCCTATACAATGCACAGACTTGAAGCATAAAGGCTGCTGGATTAAACCCATACTAGTGTATCTCTTGGTCAGGTCACAGAATCACCAGATGGTGGAGATTGGAAGGGACCTCTGGAGATCATCCAGTCCAATCCCCCTGGTAAAGCAGAGTCACCAAGAACAGGCTGCACAAGATTGGAACCAGGCAGATTTTTAAAGCCTCAAGATAAAGATGATCAGAGGGCTGGAGCACCTCTGCTATGAGGACAGGCTGAGAGAGTTGGGGCTTTTCAGCCTGGAGAAGAGAAGGCTTCCAGGAGACCTTATAGTAGCCTTCCAATATCTGAAGGGGGCCTACAGGAGGGCTTGGGAGGGACTATTCGCAAAGTCTTGTAATGGCAGAATGAGGGGAAATGGGTTTAAGCTGGGAGAGGGGAGAATTAGATGGGATGTTAGGAGGAAACTGTTTACAGTGAGGGTGATGAGACACTGGCACAGGTTGCCCACGGAGGTTGTGGCTGCTCCTTCCCTGGAGGTGTTCAAGGCCAGGTTGGATGAGGCCTTGAGCGACCTGTTCTAGTGAGAGGTGTCTCTGCCTATGGCACAGGGGAATTGGAACTGGATGAGCTTTGAGGTCCCTTCCAAATTAAACCATTCTATGATTCTATGATTTTATGATAAGGAGGCTCCACAGTTCCAGCACTTCAGAACCTTCCCATGGAAGCAGCTTTTCCATATGCTTAGGTGGAACTTCCTGCATTCCAGTTTGTCCCCTTTGCCCCTTCTCTTATCACTGGGCATCAAAATGAGACTGGATCCACTGGTCAGTGGAACAAGAAGAAAAATAACAAACAGGATCAAGTCAGCATTTGTCGTGCTGAATGTTAGTGCCAGAAAGCCATGGTGGGAGAAATTAGAGTGCCTCTAGCCTCAGCTTGGATGCACTACTCCCTCAAGACAACACATTTAAGCTTAAGTGCAAACCCATTGTTTCTCTGGCATGTAACATAAAATTAAATCATACTTAGCCAGGTGGGAATATCACTTTCAGTAGGTTCCTGAAAAGAACTTGTCTTTTTTTTCCCCCTGAGTGTGTCTTGCAGGAAAATAACATTTGTACTTACACATTTATCTTCATGAACCTCAAAAAAAGGTCCCTGTCAGGGTGAGCCAAAAATGAGTAAAAGGTTGGAATTCTTTCTGAAGTGCCTTACATTGGCAGGGGGCACAGCAGTACCACATAGCTCTTTTGAAAATGAAGAGTGCTATAAAACCTGGGTGTTTGCTGTGAAGCTACAATTGCCTGGGCTCAAGTAGTGCTTTCTTATTCCTTCCTGAAACTCCCTCTGTCCCAAAGGTGTGTTACATTGTTAAACTGGGAGTTCTCAAAACCTGCCAGATCCAAATAATCCTGGTATTAATAGAAATACCACTTTGTGGTGTATTAGTCTCTCTCTTTCCCCATTAGGACTGCATCCATAGTTGAAAAACTTCCAGTTTGCTCTCTCTGAAAGGACAACAGATCTCTTCCTGGTCCTGTATACTAACCTCTTTCCGACAGTCTCTCAAAAGCTCTTGGTATAAGGAGAGTTGCATTTTTCCTAATCCTTCCTGAGATGCACTGTCAACTGCAATGACAGTCTGAAAGCAGCCTGATTACATGCCACTGTTAGCACAGAATCCTAGAACAGCTTGGGTTGGAAGGTACCTTAAAGTTCCAACCCCCTTCCATAGGCAGGGACACCTTCCACTAGACCAGGTTTCTCAAGGCCACATCCAGCCTGGCTTTGAACACATCCAGGGAGGGAGCATCCATAGCATCCTTGGGCAACCTATTCTAGTGTCTCACCACCCTCACTGGAAAGAACTTCTTCCTAATGTACAGTCTAAATCTGCCCTCTTCCAGCCTAAAGCCACAAGCTCTTGTAAAAATCATCATTTATAAAAGCATGCCACAGGAAAACACAGAGTGAGTAAGTCACAGACATATATGACAGCAAAATGCCTTTTTCTCTCTTGGTAAGCTGGTGATCAAGGAGGGACCTACAGATAATCAGGGCTGCACTTTCAAGACCTCACCTCTCCCAGTTCTGCTTCGGTTACAAGGTTATTCACTTGTGCACTCCAGTAACTGGTGGGGGAAAAAAAACAAAACCACAAAAACCAAACCCCAAGAAGAAAACAACTCAAGAGCAGGACGAAAGGGAAAAGTGAGAGAGCTTTTAGAGCAGGAACAATAGACCACAAAACGCCATCACAGCCACTGTCTAAGTAAAAAAAATAGCATCCAAAAAGCTGTGAGGAATGTTATCAGGCATTGTTTCGCTCCTTTCTGCATCCAGTTCTTTCACAGAGGTTTGGCACACAGGTGCATCAATTTTTGTGTGCAGTGAAGGAGGGCAGGGAGTTTGGGAGCAGCAATACTGAGATGTGTGAAAATGAATCCAAGACTTGAATGCATTTCAGTTCTTCACTGTTATTATTTAGACCCTTAAGTTATCACCTGAGTAAGCACAAAGCTCACGTCCCTCTTTTCTCCCTTCATGTGGAAGGTGATGATGTGTGAATGGTCACTTGTGAGAGACCTGGCTCAGAAGCACTCAAGTTCAGATTTACATCTACAATGTGCTGACTGCAGGCACCTAAAAGGTATTCCTGACCCTCAGATAACTGCTATTCAGTTTTCCAAATCCCAATTTAAGGGGATTTTAGACATTTGTATTAGAGGGAGAAAATGGATTTCCTCTTTATAACCACTTTGCAGTGCAAAGCAGGTTGCATGAACTTGTGTTTGGGGTCTGGTTGTACTGACTTGTAATGGAATGGCACTCACTGAAACTTAGAGATCTTTTCATCTCACTCTAAATTTGATCTTTAAATATGCTTGGCTGAACGGCTCTCCAGGATCCAAGGATTGCATTTACTAAATGTCCCTTGACCACAAAACCAGCTCAGAGTCAGACATTCAAATCTCCACCGGAGCCTCCCCTACTACTACTTTAAAATCAAGTAGTACAGGTCTGGAGCTCGGACTTGCTTTGGTCCCCAAGCAAAGGACACAAACTGAACAGCTGAACTGTGCAACTATTTCTCTAACATCTGCTGGGCTTTGGATTCCACATCACTTATGGAAGAAATGGGGAAATGAGATGGGTGCGTTAGGTATCTATCTGACTTGTCCTGACTTTTTTACTATGAAGATGATGGAAAAGGTTGCCCAGAGAAGTTGTGGATGCTCCCTCCCTGTACGTGTTCAGGGACAGGCTGAATGGGGCTTTGATCAATCTTATCTACTTTAAGATGTCCCTGCCCATGGGATGTTGGAACTAGATGATCTTTAAGGTCTCTTCCAATCCAAACCCTTCTGTGATTCCATGATTCTCTGACATCCTTCCCAACGTTATTAGGGAGTCTGGGACTTAATCTGTGAGCTCTGTCATACTGCAGTGAGAAAAGGCTCTGCTGCAGTAATTAGGCTAAGCAGATCATAGGGCAGCACTTCTGGAAGGGACAGAAAAAAAAAAGAAAGCCATCAGTAGCTGCTTGGTTTGCTTGTACAAAGTCAAGCCCTGTGCTTTTCTTGTATGAAGCCAAGCCCTGTACCTTTCTTGTATGAAGCCAAGTTCTGTGCCTTTCTTGTTGCCTGCCAGCCTCTAGGATTGGCTAATGACATGACAGAGCATTGTGTGAGTAAGAGGACAAAGCTGTTGGTTTTATCTGTGGGACCTGAACTTTCATCTTCAAGGGAAAACACCCAGGACTGGCAGAAGCACTGTTTAAAAGCACAATACAAAACCAATTAAAGAGTCCAAACTGATCAGCTCCTGAAATATCTTTGTACTGAGTGCTCTGGCAGCTTCAAGCACTTTTGAATTGCACCATCCACTGCTGAAGAAGGAAGGAGCAATCACAGATAAGATGCCAGAATGTGGCTAACATTGCCTCAGCAGTGATCCTTCATGACATCTTGCTACCTTTGCTTTAGCAAGCAAAGACACTCTAGGTTTGATGGGGCCATCACAAAGCCTGTATTTCACTGGAGATGCTCAGCTTTTCTTCCTGGACTTTTTGACTGAAGGGAATTGGACCTTTTATTAGACTCGTGGGTTTGCTGATGTTCAGTCTAGGTCTGCTGTACATCACTGTGTTGGTTTGAGCTAATTGGAGAATTTGAGTGAGAAATTAAACACTGTGTCACTTCACCCAGTTTCACTGAGACAGAGAAAAGAAGGTTGTTTTGAGAATGTTCCCAAAACATCCAGATAAGCCAGTGTGCTTGCGCAGTCAGTCGGCTCTGGGTCCGCGCAGGCTTCAGCAGCTTCTTTCCTTTGTCTCTCTGCCTTTGAACTAATTCAGAGTAAAATCACTAAAACCATTCATTCCTTCCTTCCACTAATCTTTCTGACCAATCTTCAGCTTATCTGCAGCATCATCAAGTGGTGAGATAAAGCTGGAGGAAGGAGGGAAAGGTGGTAGGGGGGTTTGGTTTCCCCCTCTTGGGGATTTTGGTCTCCAGGAGGGGTGTGGTGTCTGTATTTCTTTTTTACTGTATATTTCTGTAGATATCTGTTATATCTTGTAAATATTTGCTTGTATATTTGCATTGCTGTAAATATAAAGCTTCATTTATTAACATCCAGTGTGTTTTTCTGAGTTTTAGCCGGGGTTCCAAAAGGTGGGGGGGCAGGTCACTGCAAACCCACTACAATCACCAGGCAAGAATTAAACCAAATATGCCCTGAAAATGCAAGACTTTGTACATTATACAGTGACAACAGACCCACACATCAGCCTAATAACACCCAAGCTGACAACACACCAGACTTGGAGCTAACTCTCATCTCTCAAGCAGATTTGCTGTGAGACCCCTGCGAGACCTTACTTCATCTCCATTTGTCCCGTATCTTGACAGAGGTAACACCATATCTGCTGCTTCAGCCATCTGGAAATAGTTGTCAACTCTCTGTATTGTCCAGAACACAACTTTCTTGAACTGTTTAATACATGTTGCTGTAGTGGATAAATAATAATATAATACAGCCAGACTTCACCGGCACTAAGTCTGGTACATAGAAGTTACTCACCTGGGTTTGGTGTTACAACTTTGATTTTTAGCACCACAAAAAAAAAAAAAAAAAAAATTGCTAGAAATCCCTTTAGAGACAGGCTTCCAAGAAGCAGTGTTAATAAGAATTATGAATTTTCTGTTGAGCTTAACTCCAGCTTCTTGCAATCCTGCTGAATAGTTCAGGTTTGTTTCAAATTGGAGGCAGGTTTCTCAGGAAAGGTCACGAACTTTGATAATACCTTTATAACCATCCGGGCTTTAGAAATATTTCTGGGGAAAATTAAGTGCCTAAAGGCTAAACTGCATCCTGTTTTAGAGATCCCATGTTAAGGTCATATTTATAGGCTATAAATTAGCTCTGTCTGTTAGTAGCTCCCTGACCTTTAAGCCTTCAATGTAAAATCCTGTAGCTTTTAGCATTAAGTAAATTAAAAACCCACAAGCTAGGCAGTTAAACGGATAAAATGATACAGCAGCAATGGCACACAGATGTTGTTACGTTCCTGCAAAGGCTGTCCTTTGTAACCTACCAAGCTGTCTGTTCTCCTCATTCTCCTAAAACTGCATAAAATGTAACATATAAATGAGAGCTTGTAGTGACAGGCATCTTTGCCCATCTGTTTTCCCTGTGAAGTTCTCAGTATTTTAGGAAACCAATAAAAATAACAAAGTGGTAAGAGCCATTTTTTTTTCTCCAGAAGGGACTAGTTATTTTGGATCTTTTCTAGGGGAAACTGGCCTCTTCCCAACAAGGTGTGCATAAAAGTCCACCATGTGTTTGCTTGTAACAATATACAGCTTGCCTCAGAGTCTATAGAGCCAATAAAGTTGCTGGACTGTACTGCCAGGAGCTTGTGGCCAAAGCTCTGCTTAATGTGCAACTCCTAAATGCTCCTCTTTTAAGTCTTTGCATTTGATGCATCTCTCAAACTGCCTTTGGGGCTGATTCGCTGAAGTCACTCAAAGCTTTTTCCATTTTTCCATTTCCTCCATCCTCTTTTTTAGCTGTAAACACATGCCCTAGAAGCTCCTTTGGGGATGGAGAGAATGATTTGGCATTTTCTGGGATTTTACTGTCTACGCCTGAAGGTGTTTGTGACAGTTGGACTGCTAACTGGAGCTATTGAGCGTTTCTGCTCCATACTGCAATCTCAAGTGCTCCCAGCTATGGTCCTTTCTGTCCTGGCTCTACTGCTGCCCTACCCTCTTCATTTACTTTCTTTCCACCCAATGCCATGGTATCACCACACAGATTTCTTCTTAAGCATGGCCAAACATGTCCTCCAAGCATCAAGAGGAGGAAAAGTGACGGAGAAGGTGGAGGTAACGACAGAGGATATTTCTGTATCCCAGACTCTCAGGTACATAAGCACAGCACCTGTTGGTGGCATCAGTTGTCTCCCTTGATGCTTGTATAGAACAAGCATCATCAAGGATGCCTGGCTTACAGATCTGTCCTGCAGATCTACCTAAGCCCATGTTTGAGCCTTTGGCACTCACATCCCAGAATACTTGGTCTCACTTCTTAATACTCCTCATGAGCTGTTAGGTATCATGAGTCTTTTATTTCAGGGCATTAATTGAGACCACAAATATTTTTAAAACAGATTTTTTGGTATTTTTCTAATTAAGAACACCTTAGAGGTCCTAGAGGAGATATCTAGGATTAAGCACAAAGCACAGCCTAAAAAGATACAGCACAAGTACTGAAGTGTCAGGCAAATAACAGTGGACATGTAGGGGGAAATCACACTCTCCAGGTAAGAGCAACCAGATACATCTAACAGCTTTCAGCAGGGAGCTGCCTCTCTGTTTCCTCTCCATGGGTCACTTGGGTTTTTTTTCTGAATAAGCTCCTGTGGCAATAATAGGTTGGCATTCTGGATCTTAGAAAACATTCAAAGACCTGGAAGTTGCTGTAGCCAACAGAACCTTCATACAGAAGTTCCAACAAACATTATCATACACAATCTGGTGAAAATGTAACTTCACTGTTTCCAGCATAAAAGAGCTGACACTTTAGGGGGGTACATTTGACAGAGGGAGTCACTGCCAATGGTCTCAGGGGAGCAGAGATGCACTTCAGTGAATGGCTCCAAACACATGATTTACCTACAGGAGGTTAAGACTCAACTTTGGTACAAAAAACCTTATCCAAAGGCCACTGGAGTCACTAAGAAGACTAATCTGAACCACAGTTGTCAGAGTGCTACAGTACTAACAGTTGCTTATTCTTGTTTCTGGCATGCTCCCATCTTGCTACTTCTATTAACACTGTTTTCTCCCCTCCTTTCCCCACTCTTTCCTGTCTTTTAGCATAAAAATGAGTCTGCCAGACAATGCATTCACAAGTTAACACAGCACAACAGACTGCAACTACATTAAGAGCAACTAACAGGAAGGTTTTATAACCAAGCTCTAGGGAAAGAGTAATGAAATAGAAGGACAGAGCTCACCACTGCTGTGAAGCTGAACAGCTTCAGCTATAAAAAGACTCCTTTTACAGAGATATATAAAATTAAGCAGTCTGAAAGCCTCTCTGCTTAGAGACAAGCATTAAGCAGCACAGCATCGAATTGATCAGACAGCATTGTATATGTCCAGGTGTTCAGAAGCTAGGTCTGCAGTATACCTCCTAAAACCAGTTCTGCAGAAGGTACATGCAGGCATGATGGAGCCAGGGTGCTTTCTCTTGGCAAGTTGAGTCCCATGTCTGGCTTGTTCAGCGTGGCCAGGTGCTTCACACATGGCTTTCCCCATCTGCAATTCTGGAAGCTGTTTTAGGATAGCACAGGATGAAATGTGGTCACATAACCCTTCCTGTACTCCTCTAACCAATTTTAATGAACTATGGAAGTTCTCTGCACAGGCTACAGCTACAGCAGCGGTGACATTGGCCAAAATATCGATGTGTTAGGATACTTGGCCAAGACTTAAAGTAGGGCTTGATGCGAAAAGGCTCTGTAAGTGTAAACACCAGAAAAGATTTGTCATCTATCACTTCTCAGCATCTGTCATGTCACTGCTACCCTGGGTCAAAGCCCAGCAACGTCTGGTAACAGCATTTCTCACAGAGAGTATCTGGAGTTTGTTTTGAGATATCAAGAGTTCCATCTCTCATCTCCTTGGCTGCAACAAGAATTACTTCTGTTTAAAACAGAGGTCTTGTTGCCTGAGTTTTCCTCTGTCACTCAACATCGGTTCTGGCTATGTTGCTGTTAAACAGCCTTTTCACTACTGTGCCATCTCTTGGGAAGAATGTACTTTGGAGATGCAATCAGGTCACCTCTCAGTCATCTTTCTGACAGGGTGAATAGACTGAGCTCATTAAATCACTTATCAAAAGTCTTTTCTACAGTCTTCAAATATTTTTTTGTCTTGCTTCTCCTCTTTAATTAGTTTATCCATATCCTTACAACAAGAGATACCAGTGTAGGCCTATTGATTTTTCAGCTAAGGCGTTTTTATAACCAACTGCTCCTCTCCCAATGCTCCTAGAAGATTGTTCAGATGAGGTGTGATTCCCCCAAACCACACACACACCCCACCTAGTCTGTGACTACCAGCACAGACTGAACTGCTTAGCCACGACCTCACATCATCTTCAGCGTCAGTGTTTTCAGAGCACCATCAGCTATTCTTCAAAAATTACCTGCATTCCTAAAGGCAGAAGATTGCATTTGTCTGTAATAAAAAGACCAATTGCACAGGCCACGCTGCCAAGCAGTCAAAATTGCCCTCTCTAAATGTCTTGTCTTCATTATTATTTATAGGCGCTTCATCATTTTGACACCCGCAAATTTTATCGGTCGTGATTGCATATTTACTTTTGGACCATTAACGCCACTGTTGACTAGGGCTGGGCTGAGTGCCAACCCTGGAAAATGCTAGTAAAGCATCTCAAAAAGTCATTTTGTTAGCTACAGAAATGCTGTTTCCCTTGTTCTTAATCACTTGAAAGTGCTTCCACAGAAATGCCTGTCTGCTTATATGATCTACTGCTCATTGTTGTCCAAACTATTGCTCAATGCTCATTAAAAGCATTTGAATGATGCTTTGTTATATTTAAGCACAAAGCTTTCCAATTTCCCTTGATCAAGTGTCCGACAAGACCTATGTTCAATAAAGCCATGCTGACAAACATTCTAATTGCTTTGTTATCCTCTGTGTCTTCACTAATGAAATCTCCGATCAGCTTTTCCATAATCCTGCCCAGGGCTGGAAATCCAATAAACTGGTATGTAGTTAACTGGATTATCTGATACTTAAACATCTAAAATTAGTTCCTTGCTGAGTTCTCAAAAATGCTATGACACGTCCCACTGAATCCAGAAAAGATGAAATGCCTGAACACTTCCAATTGTTTCAGCTTAATCCACTCCCAAAATGCAATGTAGGGCTCCAACACAAGGGCCCTGGCAGACTTAGCTGCAGTGAAGCTGGGGAGATCAGATTAAAAGGTGCTCTCAACTCCCCAGCCACTTAAGTACTTTAACACAAACCTAACTTTGTTTACCCATCTATATAATTTTATATCCATCACCATAGCGACCAAAACACTATACCCTGTGAATCAGATTATGCCTTAAGTAACTGCATTTGGAATGGATCTTTCATCTGTGCCTCTGCTTACCTCTGCATTAATCCTCACAGCTACTCACTTCACACTGAAGGTGCAAGCTCAAGTAAGCATAAATGTGTGAACTCATGACCATGAAGGAGACTTCAGGAAATATCTGGATTTATGGATGACTTAGCCTGCTTCTTGCACTGTGAACAGTTTTGTCTCACAGCTTTAAGGAGCTCTGCTCACATGTCAAGATTTTCTCATGAGAGTTGGAAACTCTTATTGGGAAATTAAAAGTATTTGTGACCTCCTTTCTTTGGTGTTTTGTTGTTGGTTTGTTTGGGTTGCTTTTTTTCAGCAGAAAAAGTTTCAGATCTGTAGGTAAGGTCTAGATTTAGAGACAGACAAAAAAATTATACCACTAGAAGTGAACTTTGTTTTCCTTAAATCCAGAGTTTGTGTTGTGTTCCTCTTAGGATCCTGAACTCAACTACTACGTGGTCACTACTGCCAAGCTTGTCACACCCCATGTATGCATGAGGACTGCCTATCTTCACAAGACATTCTCCCAAAACCTCAGATAAAAATAGAGTGGCTAAAATCCAACCACAAGTCTGGGGAAACCTGCAGAACAGATTGTTTCTAAGCTTCAAATTGTTTTAATGTGGACTCTGGATAATGAAAGAGAAGAAGGCAAAAAAAAGGAGGCAACTTTTCAGTATCTATAAGGCATAACAAATAGCACAAACATCACTGCAGTCACAGTAAGGAAGAGAATCTTTATCCAGAAAAGGTTCAGGGATTACATGCATTTTGGATAGTACACTCCTCTCTATCAAACATTAAGAAATACACTTGCTCCTATAGAAAGAGGCAAAACTGAAAGTCATCATCTGAGCTATCAGCCAGCCTAGTAACAGTTAGTCTGCCCATATCTCCCGTGAAGAGAAGACAAATCCTTAGCTGAGATGACACAATACTGTACCATGAATTTTCATGGTAGAGAGAAAGTCTTAGGAACTCAGCTTCTGATATCTGTAAAATGTGGATAAAGAGACTAAGGCAGTGTGTAATAAATCTCAGAGGGTTAGACAAGCTTTGTGCCATGCCCTGAAGACACCATACTCTACACTCCAAAGCTTATTGTGTATAGCCTTTGATCCTGCTTTAAGTACCATTTCAGCCAGCAGTTATATAAATAATTGTTGAGCTACATGATTGTATAATTACACAGAAGACACAGAGGCCTTTAGTAAAAGGAACATACACTTTAAATAAGTTGCATTAGCTTGAGTGCACTGAAATGCTAAGTCAAAAGACTTCAAAAGTTGTAATGTGGCCCTAGTAAAGAAATGATTTGCACCTGGTGCGTAAGCAGGACCATGAGAAAGCTGATACATGGAAGTGGCTAGGAAACACACAAGCATAACATGTTTTCCTTAGAGAAAAGGCTTCAGAAGAATCATGGATCCACAAGGTCAGGAGATAGACTAAGGTTTTTAAAGATAAGCCAGTAAGTTCTTTCTTTGTCCCAGCTCCTGTGTGTAAGGAAACAACATGCCTTCAGCTGGATGTTCACTCCTGGGCAAAGTGCTGGTTCTACAGCTCAGCCCAGTGACCTTCTCTGAAAGGTGGCCTTGGAAAACCACCAAGTCCTGGAATCAGAAAGCTTTGAAAAAGATCACATTTTTCTGCAGTCCAGAAATCCAGATTGCCATCTAGTTTAAATGCTTGGTTCACGTGTTCTGAACCACTGTAACTAGGAGCTATAGTTCTGATCACTGTAACTACAGCTCAAGTGACACATCCAGCAGCACCAGTCAGCTAAAGCACTGGTCAGAGTAGATTAGACAATCTAGGTATTAATTCTTGAGTGTGCAAAGAGAGTTCCACAATAACTATATTTGGACTCTGTTTCTTCTATTACATGTCCTTCTTCAATAACATCTCTAACTAGTCATTCTTACAAGCTACTACACTAAAAAGAGAACTATGAGGGTTGTAGCAGTGTGAAATAATGGGGAAATAAGGGAATTATATGGAATAAATAAATAAAAGGAAGATATGAGAAGATGCAGGCATAATGCAAGGTTAAGTCCAGATAAAATACAGAAAGCAGGGGAACAAGATGAGGGCAGCAAGTCAGAACAATTTAGGAGAGGACAGGAGCTTAAGCCATGCCACAAGGCTGACTGCTGGCATGTGTCAGGATTTAAAAGCACTTTATAGCACACATGAAAAAAAAGGCATCCATTGGGTTTTGAGCTCTTCGATCCCATCACAGAGCACCTTTCATGTCAATGTTTCTTTCTGTATGGGAAAAAAGCCTTCTGTGTGAGGAGTGGTATGCATCAAGACCATGGACAGAGCCAGAGCCACCTTCCCGCCCCATGCCAGATGGATCTGGAACTAGAGCTCCTTTTCACTGCGAGCGCATTTCGATACCGACACTGACACCCTGCTCTCAGCACCATTCCCACCCCTGCCCACAGTCTCCTGCCTTCTTTCTGCCAGTGGCGATTTTCAGATCCACCACTACCAGCCAGAGGCAAAACCCTCCTAGCAGCTGACAGCCCATTTCACTCCCATCTGACAGATGGCTAATATCAGGGTAGCCGTCAGCTCAGAAATAGCACATAGCCCATTGATGACGGCACGACAAGGTTGGCACAGCACATGGCTCATGGCTGGCCTTCGAAGCTGACAGCGCTGCCCGCTCCCACAAACCTTGCTTCTCCAGACAGACACCTCAGTTGGAAACACTGCCCACGCAGCTCGAAGCTGTCTCTGGCAGTGCTGTTGCATCATGTTTAGGATAGTTGAGCCCCACTTACTCAGCTGTCCCCCCCGTAGCAATGGCAGGGTCTATTTTGTGTTCGTTTCCTGGCTCAAATCTTTCCATTTGTTACACTTGGCTCTGTTCCACGTGCAGCTGAAGAGCCAAATAGCCAAGGGCAGAAGGCTGCGATTTCACCTTTGATAGATAGGAACTAAAGTTACTCTTGGCAGCTGACTCAACGCTTCTAAAAAAAAAAAAAAAAAAAAAGGCTGGGGCTCAGTCACAACAGGGCCACGCTCTGCAGATTCTGATAGCAGCTTTAGTTAGGATTACCTGAGCTTGGCTTTATATCAGCATGAGGAACAAATTGTTTTCAGGATTACTTTGCTGAAGTGCATTTAGAAATGTCAGGGTGGGTTTAAATAGATTATGGTAAGAGCAGCTAGAGTCTCCACAGACAAACAAAAAAAAAAACCAAATGAAAATAAAAACAAACCTTCATTTGAGCTCTTAAATACAGATCTAAGGAAACAGAGAACTACACCAAGCAGAGACAGTCTGATGTGAGAAGAGAGCCTGATGAAGTCAGAGAGTTAAATATTTTCTTTTGAGCCTTCTTAATTGCAAGACCTCTAGCCCCTAAAATTGTTCAGTCCTTTCCCACCTCTATTATAAATCTGAGAAACACAGCAAGTGTTTATGGCACACATATACTATTTATAAAGAGCAAGACAAAGTTTTATATTTCCCACATGGAGTGAGAAACACATTATCATGTCGTTTAGCTTTTATTCTTATTAGAAGAGCTCAAAGGCAGCTCTCAGGCAAACAGCATCTTTTGATTTACAAAGATGGGAAGTGCAGCACAATGGCTTTGTGCAGGATCTCTCACCTTGCTCTCGGTAGAGCCATGAACAGAAGGGATGATTTTAGGGCTGCTTTAAGCAGCATCCAGTGTTCCTCTCATACACACATTGGTTGCAAAAACTGGATCCCAGCCTACATCAAACCTGATTTGGCTCTTAGCTAATGGAAGTGAATGCAGCTCCCCAAAACCCAATGGAGCTATGTTAAGGTTTGTCAGCTGTACATCAAGTCCACTATATTTTGTATTAATTTATCCCTGCAATATACTAGGCCTATTCTAAGTGTTTCTTAATCTTTTATTACTTCTGCATCAAGAATTGAAGGATTTGCTAGCTTTACATAATTTAGGCACCCGAGAACACCATAACATTCCATTTTAATTCCTCTCTCTAATGGGTAAGTATATAAACCCATTCCTAATCAGTTTGCCTCACTTTCAGGGGCAATCTCTGGACAAGTAAACTGTGACAAAAATGAGCTCTGAAATACCAACTGCCATAGATGGCTTTGGTATGATCTAATGACAGATGAATTCAGCCCCAGCCTAATCCATGGGAGCCTGCTTTCATGATAGCAGTCAGCAGGAATGAAATCCAATTGGAATGTGGGGGTGTTTGAGACTGGCATTTTTCAGTTTGAAGCACAAAGAGGATGAAAATTCTAGAATACTAAAGCAACTTGGAAGCTAAGTTCTTCTTTCAGACAGGTATCTTTGGTGATCTTTCTCTCAGAAGATCTAGGTCTAAAACTGATGTGTGGAAACAGTAGGTTTTGAAACGGGTGCTAGGAAGCCCTGTCAGTAAGTAGTGATGTGTGGGGAACATAAGCACATTTTTAGTCCTCTAGATGTTTTCTTAGACCTAAACTTCAACTCTAATGATACAATAGATGCTGGAAATAGCCCAGTGATAGCATCAGGCCCTTAGGTGTTAGAATACCTTCATGTGACCCCAAGAACCTGAACTATATGGGCAGCCCTCCTAGGAATCTGCTTCCTCAAAGGTCAGGTCTGCCCAGAATTCAGAGCTTTTCTAGTACACTGGCCCAGTGAGCTAATCTGACACCTCCTCCATGACTACCCAGACAGAAGCACAGTCCTGAGGGGAATGACACACACAAAAATGCTTACAACTGTAATTTCCTATGTTGCTTTGCTTTAAGCTCTTCCCAAAAGGCGTGTGGTCTGGTCCCCAGCAGCATGGCATATAGTAAGTAATGTGATACTGAGCATTACTTTTTTGAGTCAGTGGATCTTCTCCTTGGGAAGAAAACCATAAAATCAATTTCATTCTCCATTTCCAGCTCAGAACAAGGACAACTACCTTTTCTGTGTGAGCAATGGAGCCAGTAAGCCTGCAGGTAGGGCCCCTCACTTACACAGCAGTCCTCTGAGACTGTGAGAAGACACAAAAATCCACCCCAGCTAGAGTATAACAGGCTCTGTTGGTTTTTAGCATCCTGATGTCTCCTCAGGTTGGTGCTGATCATTCAACAAGCTCTGGGTATGGTTTTTGTCACCACTATAAAAAAATCAAACCCAAACTGGATAGGCTGAAGAAGGCCTGGAGAAACACCACAAAACTGGTTCAAATCTTGGGAAGCTGCTACATAAGGACAGGCTGAGAGAGCTGGGTTTATTCTGCTTAGGGGAGACCTTAGTCTCCAAGTATGTTCCATTATTTAGAGGATGTCTACAAAGAAGATGGAGACTCCATTTTTACAAGAGCCATATAGAAAAGGGGAGGGATAATGCGTACAAGTTCATTCTAGGGAGATTCCCATGGGACACAAGAGGAAAAGTTTTCACAGTGAGAACAATCAGTCATTGGATTTACCTCCCTTGGGAAGTGGGGAAGTCCCTAGCATTTGCCATTTTAAAAATTCAGCTGGACGGGGTGCTGGGCTATCTTGTCTAGACCATCTTTTGGCATGAAAAGTTGGACTAGATGATCCCTGAGAGCTCTTCTGACCTGATATTCTGTGGTTCCACAGAATCTGGATGCATAGCAAGTAGTTGGAGGAAGCCTGTGCTTGTTAACTCACACCTGCGTGGAGCTCAGCAGCTTCCTTCCAGATGCAAAAAAAAATTGAATTGTTTCCAAGTATTTTTCCTCCTGAAATACCAGAGCTGGTATAAAGAGCTTACCTTGTCTGGCAAGCTTGGATTTCTCAAATCTCACTATTTCCCTTCTGCAGGTCTTTTCTCTGTCTCCCACACCCTCTCCCTTTTGTAGCAGGACAAGAAAGCTAACCCAGAAACCAGATGCACCCTAGGCAAAGTGGGCTATATCGACTGCTACAAGCTGTGCTTAAAAAAATTGGTGCAGGCAGGCAGAGAATAAATGGACACAGTGACACAGTCAAATAAGGAGCAGTGATAACAACTATGCAAATTACTCTTCTCCTCCAGATGTTTTACAAGTGACCTTGCCTGTAACTGGAAGCTATGCCCTGCTTCTATCTGCTTTGCCCTTTTTGCTCAGGTAAAATATGGTCTGCTTTGGGAAGGCTGTGGCACCTGTAAGGACACAGCTGCAAGACTGTTACCTGCTTTGGGCCCTCCTCCTCTGAGAAAGATTTGGGCACAGGGACTCTGGCTCTAGGGATCACTTTCAATTTAAGTACTTTTATGATTTTACAAATACTCATCGCAGTCGTGTCAGGGCTCCAGCATCCTGGGAAGCTCCAGGTTTATGAATGTGAAAGTACATTAGGTAAGATAGATCCCAGCTAAAAGAGAAGAATTGCCATTTTTACTGCTAGGAAAACCACAGGAAGAAGTGTCAGGAGATTCCTCTGCAATTATTCCTGGCAGCAACAGATCAAGAATTAGCTCTGTTTCTCAAATTTCACTCCAGCAACTTTGCCATCGTCATCCAGATTCTTATCTTTCCTTCCTACTTTTTGTATCAGTTTAAGTTTATGAACTCCAACCTCACACACACTTCCAGCATAAGTACACAGTATGATTTTTTTAAAAACTGAAATGGATGAGAATCATGTTCAAAATGAAAGAATAATGCACGACAGAGAGCTGAGATCCTATTTCTGACTCAAATGTCGCATTATAGGAATCACCTGAAGGCATACATGGGCTTAAATTTCTGCATATAATTAGGGTAAGGTTGAGTGAACATTTGGATAGGGACTCAGGGTGACCCCAAAATACTGACAACCACAGCTATGACATGTAAATGTACTTGAATAGTTATAACGAATAGGCTTGCTCCTTTCTGCCAGGGAAGAAGCCTGAGCCAGGAGGATGACAAATCTCCAAAGCATAAGCAAGCTGAGCTGTTCTAGGCAGATGTCTATCAGTTCTTCTTCCATAGGAAAAACAAAAAGGCTTTGGAGACATTGTTAAATATCACCCTCCAGCCAGAAGCACTGTACAGGGGGATTGCTACGAAAGACTGTGGTTTCCATAAGGAAGTGTAACTTGTGGTTTCTAGTCAAAAGCTACTAATTTTACACCTGCAGCTGGCTGCTTTTGGAAGAACAGCTCAAGCCGCTCACATCTGCCCAGTTGTTTGCTTCAGTACCAGTGCATTTCCCTAGGAACACTGCTAAAACAAATCTGGCTTAGCTTTTTAATTATGAACTGTTTCCCCTGCTTATTTTCTGCTGGCAAGTATACAAGGAGAGCAAGAAAGGGATAGTTACTCTTGTCTTATACTAGAAGACTTGAGGGCCAAACCAATTAAAGGACTTCCACAAAGGGTCACAAGAAAATCTATCTTCAAGTTGTGAACAGAGTCCAGATGTCTTTGATCCAGATGTCTTGCAGCTGCAGGCTACTTGTCCTCCATATCAATCTGGTAAAGCTTTTTAGAGTATTTTGCTCAAGTCAGACAGAAAATTCCCTCTCTTATATCTGCACTACAGCCTGACTCCTTCGTACAATACACAAAAGTGTCTGACACCAGCACTGCAGCCACAACATAACAGACTGCTCACCATCACCAGCACACCAACATTATCATACCAGCCCTACTTGCACACCAGCCATAGTCACATCTAAAAGCCTTCTGCAGAAAAGAGAGGCCACCCACCCACTGAGAGAACATATGAGTGGTGTTCAGGAGGCCTGGAATAGCAAAGAGAGGGCTTGTAACTGGTGCAGTGCTAATCCTGCCAGTAAATGCAAGCTGCAATGGACTTAGTACTGGTAATTTCACCTTCTCTTTATAGTCACTGTTCTCAGGGCAGCCTGAAATTTATATTCTAAATTTGATCAATAAATTGGCCACCAGGTCATCCTTGCAAGAATTACTGAAAAATCCACCCCACACCCCCATTTTTTTCCCCTCTTTTAATACTGTCTGGGATTTATCACATTTCACAGCTGCAAAATTTTACTGAAATTTGAGTAATAATAACCTATTTCCACAGAACCACAATAAAAATCTAATTCCCCTACCATCAGAATGCTTTAAGCAACCATACTTAGAGCTTCTACAGGAGCATATCTAATTTGTCCCTTGATGTAAATCCAGTCCTTTATTTTCTACATTCGCATTTGCTACCTCTACTCAAAAGTCATACACAAGCCCTACAGCAGAATGAAGGTCCACATGGTATCAAGAGAACTGTGCTTGACCAAACATTAATATCTCACTTGGTCAGATCTCAACATAAACATAATGAAAGTGTCCTTTGGTTGTAAACTAAACCCACAAGTATTTCATATCTAGTGCATCCCTCTTTATTCACATCAAATCAAGACACAAAATGTGCAGGAAACATGCACTTCACAAACAGAAATGTCACACTCAGGGATGAAACAATTTACTCCTGGCAGCTAAAGAGAGTCACTTCTCTCCCTGATGTTATTAAATCTCCTCTACTAATGCTGCCATAACCGAATCCTGAAGATGTGCTTTGCTTTACAAGAAAGTCGTGCCCTTGGTAGCTGACAGGCCTGCTCTGGGCTTTTAGTAACTTTTGAATTTTTCAAAAGACTGCACCCTCATTTGGAGCTGCAAATCCCTCCCCTACAGAAATACATTAGGAATAATCCGGTGAAATCGGTGGGGTCAAAACAGTGACCCCATGACAAGACACTGGAAGAGAGAAGAAGCAGCTGCTGTTATTTGTACTGCAAAACTGGTTTGAGCCTGTCCCTGCCTTGGAGCAGGCATGGAATTTGGTAGAAAGTGTTTCCCCAAAAGCTTACATTTCATGTGAGGGAGATGACAAATGGATGAATGACAAAATGGAAACCCAGAGAGAGAAGAGGCCACACTGGCCCAATATGATATCAGACACTTAAGTAGGAACATCATCGCAATGTTGAGATGCTGATGCCTCCTCAGGGTTGGTGCATCCTTCTGTTGACCACACAGACCCAGTTTAGGTCTCCAGCATAGATGCCTATGACAGCTACTAGAAAACAAGACCAAATACCTTTCCCAAGTGCATAAAAAGTCAGTTCTCCTGAGCAACAAGTGAAAGGACAACAAGACATCCTCAAGTTGCACCAAGGGCGGTCCAGAGTGGATGCTAGGTAAAAATTCTTTCCTTGGGAGGATTGTCAGGCTGCACAGGACAGTGGTGGAGCCACTGTGGACATGTAGATGTGGCACTGGAGTACATAGTTTAGTGGCAAACTTGGAAGTTAATGGTTGGACTCAATGATTTTAAAGATCTTTTCCAACTTGAATTATTCTATGTCTATACCAAACTAGATTTTCAACAATGCTTTTGGTCACTGTACTGAGACATGTCAAGAAGCCTAACCCAGAAAACATCTAAACAGGCCTTTCTCCTGCTCAGAAAGGGGCAAAGACTGTTTTGCATAGGTGGTATTGATAGAAAAACTTTACAGCCAAGAAAATTGCAACAGCTGTGCTGATATCTGATGTTTTCAAACACTGAAACCGTAGTTTCAATAATTCATAAGATCTAAGAACAAGTTTTTATGTTTGTGACAAAATTCGTGGTAGCTATGGCTCATAAAAGAAATAATTGATAAGATGAAATGATTTCACTCCAAGTCGCCACTTACAGTGGGGTGCCTGAAAATGAGATGAGACTCGTCAAGACAAAAAATCAAACCATTGCATGCAATTAAAATGCACCTAAGTGGTTCCTTACTATTAAAAACTTCAATAATAATGACAGAATGAAAAAAAAATAACAGCAGTGAGAGGCTTGCTGTACCCTGCAATGGCATCTCCGCTCTAAGATTCTTTTTCCCAGTTAACATGATGCTTTTCTGCACATGTTGGGAGGCACAAAGGGTTTCTGCAGGGAGAACACCACTGAACAGGGATGCTCTGAACAAAAGCACAGCTGCAGACTTCAAAACAACTCCCCTAGGACACTGAGACAGCCACCTACATCAGGAATCACCCACCCTCTCCAATGATCCAGCTAAGTCTTGGTACCACATTCAGTGTGTGGCAGCCCCCCCAAGCACATCCCAAAGAAGAGCACAACCCAGGGAGGTAGTTGCTCCAGCCACAAAACCAACCAAGTCCCACACCTGCCCCCTAACCATGAGTGACAATGCAGTATGAAGACTTTCTTTTGAACGCAAGTCACGCAGAGGCCAGCCAAGGTGACTGACTCTTCTCCCCCATTTCCTCTGCATATGGATGCATTCGCACTCCAGTTAGTGTGAAAAGCAAACTTGCTCACCCTAGCACTGTCACTTGAGGTGAACAGTTCTATTTCTAAAGCTTCCTGTGGCCTGTACAGCACCCCAGAGACCCTGCATAGTGCAGAGACCTGATGGGCTTGGGAGAAATGGAGGCACACAATACCCAAGGGACCATAGCAATTTCATCTTGTCTGAGAGAAGAGCAATGGGGAAAGGTGCTACAGTGGGACAGCAAGTGGAGAGAGAAATAGACCAATGGGTTGTGCTTTGATAGTTTTGATTCTTGCAGCTCCTTAACAGGGTTGAAGAGCATCTTCGTGCACTCAGCCCAAGCTCCAGGCAAAGTGATGGTGCAGTCTCTGTTCTGCTCTGCTCCAGCAAGATGCATGTTAGAAGAAACTTTTAACAGATTTCTTGACACAGATTCTAGCATGACTTCTTGGCATGGATTTATCTTTCTGCCTTTTCTTTTTTGTTCCCACTGGGAATACTAGGAAGGGCAAGGAAGCTTAATCCACAGTACAACTTTTTCATGCAAGTCTCAGGACTGTTCCACCACTGATACCTAATATCACAAATTCTAGCACACTGTACCATATCACAGTCTGAGAGAGTGATAAGGAAGTGAAGGTCTCAAGGAGAGAGACTTTGAAATTTAGTGCATCTGAGACTGATTTATTCTTGCTTTTATTTATTCTTTTCGATTCACTTGCTTCCACCTCCTCCAGATGCCACTGCAATCACTGTGCTCAGCTGTCAGCTCCATGGGGCAGGCAGCCCTGAATCTGGGTAGTTTTCACACCAAATAACAACACATTGAGAACAAGAACAAGGTTCCTCAGGCAGCCACTTTTTTCTGTGTCAGGCCCTCCCGGAGCTTCTCACCAGGGCAGAGATGGAAATTCTCAGTCATCCCAGTTCCAATTATAAAAATGTGACAAAGAGAGGAAGACCAGTTGTGACAACTGAGTCAGGCAGTAGCAAAATGAGCTGCTCCAAGCGATTTATCATCTCAGACCACTGATGTAATCCTTCACAAATTCAATTACAGCTAATTAAAAATATCTGCCTCTTCTGCATTGATCGCAAATTGCAGTTAAATCCTTCTGTACCCATGACCATGAAAACTAACACCCTGAGGAAAGCTGCAAGGTCTTCCACTGCTGTAACTCTAGGGTTATGCCACAATGTATTTAGTTGGCAGTACTCTGGCACAGAGGTTGGTTTTGAGTAAAGCAAGACTGGATCACAGTCCTGAATATCCTAATCTTCATCCTTTGACATCCAATTGCTTGGGAGAAGCAGTGCTTGAGAAACTGCTGTTGCACTTCACAGGCAGATTCACTTGGAATTATATTATCCCATTTATAAAGTAGTGGTGTTCTGGCTCCTGACCACTCTTTTTGGTTTTTTTTGTTTTTTTTTTTTTTCTAGCACCAGCAGACATATGAATATATTACTAGTAACACACATTTAGACTAAGGTCAAGCTCTGGTGACCAGCTCCAGCATTTGGCCTGGATAAAAATTCTCTGTATAGTCAGCAATCTTCCTCTGACATTTGGGAGGCATACAAAGCTGCTTGTTAGAATAATAACAGTTTAAAAAAGAAGAGGTAATAACTCAGAGCCATAGGTTTAATTCGGGAAAAGGTTTTAAAAGTCAAGCATCTTTCTTGACCACAGAGAATTTTGTAGGATTAGATCTCATCCCATTGTCAGGAGTTAGACGTTGGTATTTTTGTATTACTCACTGTAAAATAAAGGCTTGAGAAGTGACTACAAGACATAAAGCACCTTCCTCTGCTTACTGCCCCATGGCAATAAGTGCTTAACTCCTGGGACTGCCTATTAGCAGTTCTATTATCGTGTTATGTGGATAATAAACCTGCTACTTACACAGCTTTTACTGACAAGATCAACCAGGAGATTTGCAGTAGCAGAACAAAGTTCCCATTTGCTTTCAAACTGCCAAGGTCGACACAAGCCAGAACACCAGTCACAGCAAATGCACCACACACAGGAAGGACACAAATCGGGGGGGGGACACACACAATTTTCTGGTGTTTTCATCCTCAACCAAAGCAAGACTTGGCAATGATCAGCCCTGTTACAATACTTGAAAATGGATGTTTCATTATCCAAGCTTCGAAGAGCAGCTAATCATTATTTTCAGTGTATCACACCCTCTGTGTTCCTCAGGGCATGTCAGATATATGATTTGCCTATGAGGAATCACTGCTCTCTGATACATCACCTCTTGAAGGAACATGAACATGATCCTTTGAAGAAAAACAGAACAACTGATTCAACCTCCAGTTCAAGAAAATAACACTTCATGAAATAAAGAGATTTTTTTTCTGGCTCTTGCAGAGAAGAGCTAAGCCATGTTGCACATGATGTAATTATCCACATTTTTATTACCTTTTGTGTCTTAATTACTATTACAGTGTGCTTGGCAAAATGTCACTCAACAGCTTACAATCCCAGTCTGGCTACATTATTTCGCTCATTAGCTTACAAAAGCAGCCAAAGAAAGCTGCAACACAGATGCTGGTTTGTGTCCAGCTACAGTCTTCTAAGCTCACATAGCTGATGGCATGGGCAGGCCTATTTACTCATTGTACATGAATTGCCCTTCAGTAAGCCTGCACTGCATCTTTTTGGCACGTTCCTACAACAGCTGAGCAACTGGGTCCCTGGGTAAATGCTGCTCTTTCAATCAAGAAGAAATTTACTGCATAGTCTCAATACACTCTGTCTCCAGAGCAAACTTCATCCCACAAGAGAAGCACAAGTAGTTGCAAGTAGAGTGTCACAGGGAGCCTCATTCAGGTTCTGCTTCTAGAAAGGCTCAGTTCTGACCAAAGCCCTTCTGCTCTCAAGGCCTTCATAGCACTCCTTTCTCAGACAGGCTCTTTGGAAACTCCTAATGGAGCTGATCTCCCGGTACTCAGGAGTTGATGTGGGCTAGGTCCTTGCCACTGATTTTCACAGAACTTATAGGAACACTAAAGATTTCAGATCTCCTTCCTGCCTCATGTTCTAAAGTCATATAATCCTATTAAGGATATTAAAGACTTACAGATAGGAAACTAAAGAGAAAAAACCCAACTCATTAACAAAAAAATTACCCTTCCTGAATTACACACAAAATATTATTCTACAAATTAGAGATAAGACTATTTCAGTTGGAAAAACACCCGTGATCATCATCTAGTCCAACTGCCTGAGCAGTTCAGGGCTGACCAAGTTAAAGCATATTCTTAGTAGCATTGTCCAAATACTTCTTAAATATTGAAAGGCTTGGGGCATTTCTCTAGGAAGTCTGTATCATTGTTTGGCCATCCTCTTGGTAAAGGAACACTCCTAATATCCAGTCTGAACCTCCCCTGGTGCATCTTTGAACCATATATATCACTACTTTATCACTAAAAGAAGCATATTTCTCTCAAACACCTGACAGTCTCTTGCACACACGGTCAGACAAGCACCTTTCCTGGACTCATACTCATTCATCCATCCTCCAGTTACTGTCAGTTTATTCTGGCGATGAGAAAAGCAATAGAAAGAAATTCAGCCAATACCACTGCAACACAAAAAAACCCCATCAAAAATTATCATGGTAGAAAATCAAATCAGAAATTTATTCCATTCTTTCCTGACAATTTTTAAGTACAGTATAAATTCACTTTCCAGTGATCATATAGGCTACCATCACAGCTCTACTGTCTGGGATGTAACCTAGAAGAGCTTAGACTCAGGTTGATTTCTGAGAGACATTGTCAGAGCAGAGCTTCACTCATAAATATGGAAATTTTAAATTGTTTCTTAATAAGTAGTTGGTTAAAAAAAAAATCTGCAGTCACTGGTCTGATCACATGGTACAGTGATTTATTATGGACTTATGATAATTGTTTTTCATCTCAAGAGTTTCCATAGGGACACAAGTCATCCTTAATTAAAAGATGATATGAAAAATCACTTGTTGAAATACGAGTTTGTTAATAAACAATGATAAATTACACGGTGGATTTAATTGGAGAGAAAGTGCTTGACCACAATTCAGTTCTGCTGCTTATTTTCACAGAGAACGTACACAAGTAAAGCATCTTAAGTACACATCTGTTAAGATGATTTAAGGAAAGGGGAGCTTCAGGCTGTGATTCAGCAGTGGCACTCAGACAATATGGGGTGATTTAATAGACTTAAAGCAGTGCTGAGGAAGCATATCTGAAATACAGCAGCGTTTTTGGAAGGATTGTCATTTCAGCAATAGCACAGAATTTCTACAGAGCAAATTTTCTTTGAATATACCAAAAGGAGTTTTGGGTGGCTTTTCGCTGTATTTTTCCTATGTTGCTAATTCTATATTGATAAATGCAGAAAGCAATCCAAGGTACTCAGAGAAGCTTCTCTCAAATGGGTGGGTTCATTTTCAGGAGCATTTGACTCGAATCTGTGGCACTGCTGGGGCTGCAAGTAGTGCCTGTTGTAGGGAACAGCTTTTCACCACTCAAAATACTGATGTAACAGACTAAGCAGCAGCTGACCAGGTGTTTTTAAGATGTAAATTGGAAGGCACATAACAAAGATTTGAGAACACATAGCTTGCTCGGGTAGCATTGGAGGACAGGTGGAGCTCAGGTCTGTCTCTATTGATCATGGAAACCCTAGAAACAACCAAATGCATGCTTCACTCCAGAAGGAGCTCACTTTTGACTCCTATAAAAGGTCTGAGAATTCAATAACATGGTCAGTCACAGATCCTAGAACTCAGGGATCCAAGTTAGTTGACAGTGTAGACATGTCTTATGCTAGTACAGTTGACCCTGGAGCAATCTGTTTGCTAAAGAAGTAAATTAGCCCATCAGGGAGTCACCTGCCTGATGTTGCTGGAAGTATCTTTGGCTTTTGAAAGATGCAGAACACCTACTTTTTGCAAGGCAATCCTCTCAGGATACTTGGGCACCTAGCAGGTGTCATTTTATCATCCATATTTTACATATTTAGTGCAATTTTTTCCTGGTTCATTCAGTTCTGAGACTGATACCAAAAAAACACTCATGAGAAAGTGTGAGTAAATAAAGCATTATATGTTTGGAAAAGATTGCTTTTGTGCTTGATTTCTATTGCCATAGCAATTTGCAGTGGGATGGCTGGTATTGTAAAAACACTGGTTCAGTAGAGGAACCACAACAGTAGGCAGTATTAAAAGAGCAGCAGTGTCAGTATCTTGATATCTAGACATAGCAGCACACACTATCAGAGCAATAGCAAGAAGACATATGAGTTAATAAAGCAGAATGGGTA
This sequence comes from Psilopogon haemacephalus, assembly GCA_013396835.1. NCBI lineage: Eukaryota > Metazoa > Chordata > Aves > Piciformes > Megalaimidae > Psilopogon > Psilopogon haemacephalus. The sequence goes on along the minus strand of VWZI01000780.1, from coordinate 1,593,723 downwards.
AATCAAAGCTGTTAATGTCTGTTTGTCTTCTTGTCTTTCCCCACAAAGAGGAGGCTCTGCCAATGTTCCTCAGCTGTCCTCATCTTCCAGAGCCAGGGTGGAACACAGCTCAAGTATTCTTGCTTCACAATCTTCTAAAAATCTTAAGAGTTTTTAGATCTCCTATTCGGCAGCAGCAGACAAAGAGCCACAGTAGAAAAAAACCTCAAAACCTAACCAACACAGGGTTCTGTTTTATGGGAGGCTGTCATTTTGAATTCTTTGGCAATCAGTAAAAACTGTGACACCAAAAGATACTGTACACCTTTGTATCTGTGAGTTATGTCACTCTAAGTGTTACTAATCACTACTTCAAGATAAAGACAATCTCAGTATTACTAATCACTGCTTCAAGGATAAAGACAATCTCTTTTTTTAGTAAAACAGACCAACTGTTAACTCTTCTGCAATGTTTACATTCTTCCTTTAATTTTCAGTGACATAATCTGTTTAATAGTTTGGCCTGACCGAAGTTTGCCATAAGAATCTAGCTAGAGTCCCAACTATTCCTCTAGACTTCCATTACTAGTAACTGGAGAGATGAGCACCTCCATAAGGTGACTTATTCCATCTATTTGAGATTCTTCTCTGGAACAGATGGCACAAATTCCTCACTAAATGCTTACTTCTTCATGTACTGGCAAGACAGTCTATCTCAGTGACCCAGAAGTTTGGCATCTCATTCAAAGTCAGATGATCCCTGCTGCAGTAAGAAATTTATGTGGCTCCTTAAGTTCTCTGGTGTATTGTGGTGCCCTCAGTCTGTTGGATTCACTTGGCATAGAAACTGCAGCACTTGCACAGTTAGGATGTGATCTCACCCTCAGGGGAGAAGCTCATAGTGTAAAAGCCCTCTTCTTTTGAATGCAGCTTGATTTTGGTGCATGTTTAGCGGATGTGCAGAAGAGCCCATCATTAGCTCTCCCAGCATCTCCATTCCACAAGCGACATGAAAACCTGTCTCTGCAATGATTCAATAGAATTACAGTAACACTGACCCAAAGTTAAAAACACTTGGCTCCACAAAACATTTTGATGTGTTGAGAGCAGTACTAAAGACAAGAAGAAATTTATCTGGGTGCTGCTCTGGCTTGGTATCATTGCAATGAGACAAAATGCCATATATAAGGAGCAACTGGGACTTCTCACTTACACATCAAGTTTCCCAAGGGCCAGAAACCTGCTGTTCAATTTGCAGCTGCCATTATGGCATTGTATGGCTGGGAAGAGAGTCAGAAAAACACTTGAGCAGAGTGTGAAAATGGCAAGAGAGAAATGTCCTGCAATTTCGTATGTTGTTATTTTTTTCTAATATAGCATCCTAGCACTTGAATAGTCCACAAGTGCTGCCAGCCAGCATGAGACAGGATGGAGATTCTTGCACTAGCTACAGTAGACCAAATTCATCTTGGGGTCAGTAGTGCCAGAACAAGCAGAGCTGTTTAGAATGAGACTAACTGGAGAATAATTTTAAAAAATTAAAAAAAAAAAAAAAAAAAAAANTTTTAAATTGAACTCAGCTCTTGCTGACTGGCATGAAGGATGCATCGATCCTTAAATCCTTTTTTCAGATCCTCTTACTTATGTTCCCTCCATAGTCCTTTGTTTCTCCCATTTTCTCCTGTGTATCGTGAGAGGTCTCATGCTTCACACATCTCCATTTCCTCTGTGCTGCTTCCTAGGAGCTGGCTTGGCCAGATGCTAAACTGGCTTTTCCCCAGTGACTGATTGGACTTCAGATACTGTATTTCTCAGCTGTTAGTCAAACACAGTCAGCAAGACCTTCCTTTTCAAGACATGAATTACATAAAGTAATCTTTGTTTTCAGTCATGCTGCATCATAAAATTAGGCAATTACTTGTGTAAATCTGTCAGGGCTCTAAGTAATTATCTAATTTAGAACATTTAAAATAAAAAGCAAGAAAATTCCACTCTCTCATATGTGTTGCTTAGAGGAATTAGCCTGGGGAATATGAGCAGGCTGATGATGTCTACTCTGTTGGATGAGTTAGGTCAACAGTCAAAAATATCCATGAATATATGGTCATCTTAAAATGAGTTCTGCCTGCATTCATCCTCCTTTTCTGTTCCAATTGCACAAAGTAAGAAAGATTGTTGCAAAGAATCAAATTTGTGCCTTCATCTGTCTAGTAGAAGGATATAGGGAAGACAAAGCCAGAGTATCCTCCGAAGTGCATGCTGAAAGGTAATGGATACAAACTGCAGTAAGGGGACTTTTGGGAGGACATGAAGGAACAGCTATTTTTATAATGAGACTGGTGCAGCCCTAGGACAGGTGCCTGGAATGTTTGTGGAATCTCCATCCCTGGGGATTTTTAGCACTCAGCTGATGAAAACCGCAACCCACATGATCTGATTTTGAAATCTGTCCTGCCTGAAGCACAGGTTGGACTACAGACCTCCAGAGACCCCTTCTAATATAAAGTTCTATCATTCTAACATGCAGAATTCTGCAATTCTGTATTTCTAACATCTTTGCTAAGTAGAAGCAAGGTTGACACAAGCCAGATCACTTCCTCCTGCTCATATGTCAAACCACATGAACAGTCTTTAGTGCTGGGATCACTGAAGTTTCTTCAGCATCAAGAGTGTGTAACTGAGGTGAAAATAATCACAGTCAGAATTTATTAAAAAATTGGGTAGAGCAGCTCTCCAGTGACAGTTTAAAGACACTGTCCTCCCTAAATGGCTCAAAAAAATGAAGAAGAACCAAGACAGCTTTAAAACATATTATGCACACAAGCACATTCTGCTTATCCCCCCCACTATGTTAGATCATTCAGAGAGGACACCTGGGCTCAGCTCTCACTGTGAATGCACCATCTGACATCACTATGAGCTTGTCCTCAGCAGCAAAGCCTGCTGCTGCAGGAAGGCTGCTTTCTCCCTATCTCTCAATTGGAAGCACCATGTCTAGCTCCACACTAGCATCCACACATATTTCAAAGCCCTCCCTATTTTTCACAAAGCAGATGTACTGTTTCCCAGCCAGTTCTACTCGAGAGAGTCCCTATACCTCCCTCCATCTGCTCCCTGGGCCTACGCAGGCAACAAACTGTGCAACCTCGTAATGATGATCTTGGCT
>VWZI01000780.1:1513716-1590536 GCA_013396835.1 Psilopogon haemacephalus | reverse complement strand
AAAAAAAAAAAAAGAAAAAAGAAAGAAAAAAAGTCCTCTACTTCAGCTCATTTTAGTATCTATAGTTAGCTTCTATAAAAAAAAATATGAACACAAGTCTGCAGATATTTTTGATAAAGTTTCAGCGCTGATCCTAAAGAGAACACTGGAACATTTTGGAGCCACAAATGTTACAAAGCTACCTTATGGATGTTTGTAATTTATAACAAGCTACTAAAACCGAAGGCATGCCTTTAGTAAGAATGGAAACAGACTGTTAAATGCTTGCTAGGACTACTGGAAAGGGAGGATACAATTTCCATTGGAATTTTACCTTTGCCTTCTCCCAGTGTAAGATTTTAATGTTTTCCCAGAACAGTAAATTCCAATACCTTTGATGGTCAGACAGACCTCAAGGTCTTTATTCAAATGAGATGAAGATGTGAAGTAGGAATACCCTTCAGGCAAAAGAACCATTTTCAATCCTGATTTGAAATACCTCTGAATTTTGAAGGAGATTCAAGGTTCGAGGACTGTTACAGGAGGGAAGAACAAAACTGACATTGGAGTCAAAACAGAAGTTTGATGTTATAGAAAATGAACATTCATAAAATCTGAAAGGTTTAATTGTAGGTTAACTGTAAATTACAGACTGCCTGAAGTGGAAAGACTTGGCCTTCCTTTTTCTACAGAATATCAATTAACCACAGAATCATAGAATGGTTTAGGTTGGAAGTGACCTCAAAGATCATCTAGTTCCAAGCCCCAGTCATAGGCAGGGACACCTCCCACTAGAACAGGTTGCTCAAGGCCTTGTCCAACCTAGTCTTGAACACCTTCAGGGAGGAAGCATCCACAACCTCCCTGGGCAACCTATGCCAGTGTTTCATTACCCTCACTGTAAAGAACTTCCTAACATCCAATTTAAATCTGCCCTCTTCCAGTTTAAACCCATTACTCCTCATCCTGTCATTACAAGATCCCACTCCTCAAAGCAAACCAGAGTTTAAGATCACCCTAAATATACACCACATCAATACCTACACCAGCCTAACATTCAACCCTGTGCACCAAGGCTGCATGAGCTGAGTGGTGAACCCCAGGGCAGTGGCCTCAAGGCTTCCTCTTCCTGCACTCGCTTTTTTACTTCCCCTGTGTTCTCCTGAATTTCTCTGTGCCTGATTTCAGTCAAATGTTCTTATTTTAATTAGTTATTTAATCCCTACTCCACTTTCCAATCCAGTGCCACTTCTATGAAGCTTTTCACTAAACAATCATATACAACAAACAAAACCTCCCCACACACCTGGATGAATGCTGGGGGAAGCAGAGGCTCTAACAATTAGACATTATTGTTAAACAACATAACACTAATGAGAAGAGTTGTTCAAAAAGTGAACAGCATTGTTAGAGAGAAACACCCTGAAAAACAGAGCTATCCAAAGGACTGATATTCAAAGAAATGGCAGCAGCAACAGTAACCTTACAGCCTCTCATTTACTCTGGAGTAAATAGATAATTGCTCATGCATAAACATAAGGAGGTTTGAGGTCTCAATATATGCAGCATTAAAGTTCGAGAACATCCACAAAAAAATCAGAGAAAATAAAACAATTATAAACACCTCTTTAGAAGCAAATACAAAGGATTATGCTCTGATTCCCTGCACTTACAACCCAATTCCCTGAAGCCTCTGTTGTTGAAAGCTAAAGATGCATCAGGCTTTCTCCTTCAGTCTGATAGAAACTATGGATAAAGTGACTGGTAAAATGTTAATATCCAAAGTAATCATCTCCTCCTGAGACTCACTTGTGCAGCAAGAACCTGGGCGAGCCAGGCTGACACATGTGAGATGCAGATCAGCTGTAACTTCTGCAACTCAAAGCACTTTCCATTCACAGACTTCATTAAACTCTTTCCTTACTCCATTTCCATGAATCTTTGTTTTCCAGCTCTTTTAGACATGGGCAGACTTCCCCACTATCAGAACTGTTGTTAATATAAGAAGAAAACCCAGCCAAAGTGAGGTCTATGGTGCCAATAAAAGTATATTTAAGAGTAGAATCAAGATTTTGCCAGATCTGTCCACTGTGGATTTTCTCACACCTTCTTTATAAATAGAAGTATGGCCTGGATGGATCCAGTTTAAAAAAAAAAAAAAAAAAAAAAAAAAAAAAAAAAAAAAAAAAAAAAAAAAAAAAAAAAAGATTTTACTCTGCTAGTAGTCCAGGTTATGGAGTTATTTCCAAAAGTTGGACTCCAAACTCTGCAGTAGGATCTAAAACAGTTATCAGATTCTGACTCAAATACATTTAACAAGACCATTTGGGAGCTTGCCATAAACCAGGGCTGTGGTGCAAATACACAGCACAGCTGCTTCGTATTTGGTGGCAGCAGTGTTGAGGGATGAAAAAAACCAGGCAGGAGAGCAGCCACAGAAACCACGATTGTTCTTAACACAGGCACACAAACGACTTCAAACAAATGCTTGTGAAGCTGTGGCTAACTTCAGGCAAACATTAAGCATTTTCAATTATTGTGTCATTTCTGCAGATCTCAATAAACTTAATTTCCAGTCTGGGTAAAAAAAAAACCAAAACAACCAACAACAAACCCAAACTAAACAACTTTGTAAACTGCTGGGCTGGAAGCAATTCAAATTAGTGAAGCAAATGCAACTGGGCTTGAATTCCTACAGGAGCCTGGGACAGACATCCCCTTATATTGGCTCTCAGCAAATACCCAAGCATTCCTTTTTTTAGCAAAAAATACTCCTAGGAAATGTTTTGAGATCTCAAGGGTGCATATTTGAGGCTCCAGAGACTATCTGTACACACACAAGTATGTTATTCATGCCAGAGCTGCTCATCCAATCAACAGAACGGAAATGCTACTACTGTTTGTGGTTCATTTACCCAAATGCTCCCGAATGCCACAACGGAAATTTAGAATAGTTGGGACCACGATGACAGTGAAAATATTTCAAAAATGCATGATAAAAATTTTAGTGTTACACTGTGCTGCTTGCAGAGGAGGAAAAAAAAAAAAATCTATGCTAGATGGGTTTTGAAACACCTGGAACTGTTACTGGCCAAAAAAAATATGGGTTTGGATAAGCAGTTGAAGAGGATCTGTAAAAACACAAAGAGCTTTGCTAAGTCATTACTGAGACACTCCATATTAAATTTTATTTCTATTCCAATTAGAAAAAAAAATTATCGTGAAAATATAGAGTATAAGGTAGTGTTTTGTTTAAATTTTTTCTTTTATTTATGGCTGGGAAAAGATGAGAAGGCTCAGCTCTCCAAACAAGCATCCGGAAAAAAAAAAGAACAGAAACCGTGAACCGTGAGCTCTCCCTAGTGTTTTAAAGTGAGACTGCAGTGAAGAACTGTAAAGTTCCTCGTTACACTCAGCATTTTCATAGATCACGTTATTGTTCTGCCTTTTCCGTATTAAAGCCAAAAATTATTGTCTAAACTCGATGATAGTATTTAACAAATGCTAACTCATCCGGATCTCTCATTTTACGAGACATTAGGCATACTAAAATATATTGAGTGCATTTTGGAGTCATCGATTAAACTCAAAACAGTCAATTACTGTTTCTTTTGCACACTGTAAGTACTGCAGCATTTATGGAATCACAGAATCACAGAATGGTTTGGGTTGGAGGGGACCTGCAAAGGTCATCTAGTCCAACTCCCACTAGTAAATTGCTACTTAAAATTTTACTCTACAGTGTCATGTAAGACACAAAAAAGCAGAAAGGAGGAAAAAAAAAAAGGCAATAGCTAAAACTCTGAAGTATTTCATGTAGGATTTATAAGAAATTCCCCATTAATTTGTGATCTGGTTTTTAGAAGCAAGTCCATTTACATAAACAGTCTGCATGCAGCTATGTGCTGCCTTTCTGATTTTAACTCCTCTTCCTGCCTTTTTAATTTTAAATTCCCCATAAAGCAATACATTTCAAGCACACAGTTTGATATGCTGTTAACGATGATGCACTCAAGCTTTGAGCTTAAAAAAAGACCCACCAGGCAGAGGGTTTCTGCAAAGCAATGCCTATCACCTGCAAATTGGCAAAGTGAATCTCTTCAGTCTGCCTAGGAAGAGGAAAACAGAAAGAGAGATGAGCAGAGGGAGAGCACACACTTCAGCTTCAAGTGTACAGTGGGCTGCAAGCTGTGAGAGAAAAGGGGAAGAAGGAGACATCTAGTCTTTGAAAAATACACCAGGAAGAGCTTTTCAAGGACAGATGCAAAACTCTCTGCAGTTTGCTTAGTGTTGAGAGAAAAAAGTGTCTTCTGCACAGCAGATGAATTCTTTAATAGTTTGAAGCTGGTTGCACATTTTTAGGGGAAGAGAAAAGTGTTTTGCAGCATGTAAAGCATCATTCTCAAACAGCTACCCTGCAGAAATGGAGGGACAACACTGTAATTTCCTTGAGACAGAACTGTGCTCCAAAGACATGCAGATATTATGTGAGCATTTTGATTGTCTACAGCTTAATAAAAGTGATGAAAGGGTTGAGTGTTTATGGGTAAAAATCAAGGGAAAGGCAAATAATGCAGGTATTCATAGTGGGAGTCTGCTATAGATTTCCCAGCTAGGCTGAAGAGGCAGATAGAATATTCTGTAAGTTTATGAGAGATGTCTCAGGTTGCTCAGGGAGTTGACTGAGTCTCCATCCATGGAGGTATTTGAAAGATGTAGATGTGGTGCTGAGGGAGACGGTTCAGTGGTGGAATTTGTACTGCTGGGTTACCAATTGGACTTATCTTAATGGTCTTTTCCAACCAAAACTATTCTATGATTCTACAATATTTTCCCTTAGAAAAAGGGACAACAAGATCACACCAAGACTTTGCTGTGGCAATACATCAGTGTCACTGTGTATAAAAGACACAGAATTGCAATGTTTTAGTGTGAGAGGACAGTGATCAACTCATAGCTGAAGTAAAAAATCACTGCAAACACAGAGCAGCAGGAAAAGCTTGAAATAGAGAAATTGGAGGACAAAACTACAGGAAGTGAAGAACATCTGTTTATTCAGAACAGCCTTAAAGGTGTCTCAAAAGTGGCAAAGCCAGGGCCTTCTGGTTGCTTGATCTTCTTAGCTCTTTCCTAGTATTGCCTCCCCAAGAAAAATAGCAAAGAATGAATGATGATCTCAGTTCCAAATTAAAATCTCTTCTTTATATCTCAGTCTGAACAACTAGATTCTGCAAGAAATGACTGCTCAGTGGTAAAGGTTTTAAAGAGAAGGTAAGAGTGGAGAGGAAGTCCTACAGAATCCATAAGAACAATCAAAAGTGTCAGAGTCAAGGCCACAGTTCATTTTGCTGACAATGATATGCACAGACTTTCAAAACATCTCCTGTATTCTTGTGATTCATATTCTCATATTAAACTAATGCTGTATCTGAAGGAAAAAAAAAAATCTTAGAAGAGGAAAAGGATATTTGAAAACTGACTTGGCAGCCAGAGCATGTCTTTTGTTCCTGTAATTCTGCATTTTATTTATCTCTCGGTCTATGTGCCAAAGCATATTGTTGTTTACTATCAGACTTGAGTTAATTATTTTCCTGACAACAGTGCCAATGCCTATTTAAATAACAAAATACACTTTTGATTTTCCACAGTCATACTGCTGTTAAAAGAGATAATTTAAAATAGTGAAATCTTCCAACAAACTTTATCTTTTAGAGGTAGAACATTGTAGAAAGGAGTTATGTGACACACCAGACTTAGAGTGCTGCTGTTAAGGTCTGTAAGTGAATGACTGGGCACAACATTTGAAACTACTGAATACAAGTAACAGTGAAAAGCTGAGGAAAATGATACCCTGCACTGTGAAGCATGGGTGGATTTCACACATGGGGAAGGGGGAGTTATGTGAGAGATGGCAAAATTCCAGAGGTGATCAGAGGCACCATTTGGGGAGCAGGATCAAGCCAGTGGAGCTCGTTTCCATGGCAGTGTGGGCTCAGGCATACTTTTAAGCCCACATAACTGCTCAAGCAAACAAAACAAGAGTTTGGTTGAAGTATAATCATCTACAATGAAGAGATGCTGGCTGATACAAAACACATCTATCTATGACCTCCGTGCTCTCTCTTTTCTCCTGTTTTATAACCTGTAGGACAACAAAGTTCTGTAAGAATCTCAGGAGGAACCAGGGCAGTTGTACAGTAAAACAAGATAAAAGAAAAAATGGAGACTATAAGAAAAATAGGCTATCAGCTTCATAAGAGTTGGACAAAGAATGAGCAACAAAGCCTACTGTTATCAGATCCAAGTACAGTCCCGCTGTTAAGTTGTATTGCTTCCACATTTCCAACAGGCTAATGATGAACATTTTGTTTATAAATATTTTCCAGGCATTAAGGTAAGACTATTGTCTCTGACTCCTGCTGCTTCACATCTTGCATTAGCAAAGAGTCCCAGAGACTGTGACTAAATTAGCTTTTAACTATTTAAAATGCAATATTCACAGGAGCGTGACAACCTGGTATTAGGAAACTAATACCAGCAGCTTATCCAAAAGATACACATCATTGCACACACACACACACATATAGTTACCAATGAAGTATGCTCCAGGATATCCAGCAGTCTCCTAACAACAGGGCTGATGAAGAACAAGGCATCCATCACGTTCCTCTATGAAATATTACAACCATATTAAAAATCACACAGATGCTCATTCTCGAGGCCCCAGATGCAATTATAAAACTCAGTATTACAAAAGTAGATATTGGCTGCTTTCCTTAGTGTGCCTGTAAGAAATCTAATTCCTACCTGTGTTCCTTACCTTGTCTGTAGCAGAAAGGTAAGGTTTCCCATTAAACCAGCACTTCTTTTTCAAAGAAGCAAGACAGAAAGATGGATGCAGCTGCAAACTGAAACAGTGCCACAACTCACACTTCCTGAGTTATACAAGGGCTTATATTACTGCATTTCAAAGTGCATTTGGCACCAGTGATTTGTAACTGTGAAACACACAGAACTTCACAGATCTTTAGAGAATAAACACAGCTACCAGGCAGTAGCTTTTTTGAAGCCCTAACCTTTGTTTCCAATCCTTCTTAACTGATGGGGACTGAAGAATGCCAAAAATAGAGACTCCACTTTTTAAAAAAATGAAAGAGCTTTTCAATCCCCTATCAATAAAGTTCTTAAGAAAGTATTACCCAAACCACACTGGAAGGATCCAAACTATCTCCAGCAAGGCAGTTATTAAAACAACCTTTATTAAACCTTTTGATTTAGTATGCTTGTTGAACGATACATAGCAAGATAAACAGAATCCACGTGTAGATTAGGTAGCCCCTGAGGGTTTAATTCAACAAAACAGCTGAAAGCTACTTTACAACCGTTTCATTCAGGCTGCAAAAGACCTTTAACATCACTGAGCTCAGCCAACTGTGCCTCAGCACCACGACTTCAGGGATGGTGACTCCACCACCTCCCTGGGCTGCTTCTTCCAGGGCTTCACAACCCCTTCAGTGAAGAAACTCCTCCTAGTGGAAGAGAATCACTGCGCTTTAGTGGCGATCATAACACAATGAGGTCACTATAGAAAAGAGTAGGTGAGTACAGAAAGCATTAGATAAAAAGTGTGAAGAAATGGAACAATGTAAACCCAAAAACTATTAGATAAGAAAAAGATGAAGAGCCCCAAAAGAAGGAACCCCCAAATCTATAAACAGAATATTGGATCAGACCCAAAGTGGGGTGGGGGGGAGGAGGGAAAAAAACCCTTCAACAATTAATTCTTGCTTGACTCAACAGGGAGTTAAGAATGCTGTCAGAAGGAAAAGGTCAGGATTTCAAGAAGTGGCAAACTTGCCCACATGCAGAGAACAGAAAAGCCATATAACATGGCAGGTTGAAAGTAAACAGGAAATTCAGAAGGTGGAAAATAATTCAAACAGTATCTTATAATGGATACTCAACTTCATAGTAAAAAGTTCTTTAAAACCATTAAAAGCAAGAGGCCAGCTAAAGAATCAACAGGAGTGGTTGATGAAGCAAGTGTAATAGGAGCACTCGAGGGCTGGTAAAAACACTCCAGGAATTTCTTGCACTGGTGGTCTCTTCTGACAGAAAACCCTGGGGAAGATCCTCACATTTCTTACACCTTTTATAGTGAATCACCTTCACTACACAAGTAATATTAGACCAAACTGGTAATGGTAATAAATCAGCAGAAGTGGGCATCATTACCCCAAATATGGATGAGCAAAACTGCTGGCAAAGGCACATTACTCACTTTTACAGAGGGCTGCTCTGACAGAGGCCTGCAGTGCTACTAACAAAACTCCTACCCAGAAGACACACTTCAGAGGGTATCCTCCAATTATGAGCTCATGAGTGACCTTCTTGGCAGTGACAGAATCCATAATAAAGAACAAATTCTGAGCACATGCATAAATACCACTCTATTTGGAGAGAACTACTACAAGGAAATGCAGCCTCACTGGGCTGCTGGGCTTCTATGAGTGTTAGCAGTTAGTGTTTGGGTAAAGAGACTCCCATGGACAGGATACATTTTAATTTGGAAATAACTCCTCCTTAATAAGCTACATTGCCTCAAGGTCAAAAAGGTATCACATCCAAGACATGAAGAGCATCCATGCTTAGAAACATGCTAATACCACCTCCAAGTTATAAGCAAAGTGCAGCACAGTGCTTCCTAGAACAACCACCCTGGGGTTTTAGAAGTATTTTAATACTTTTCCAGCTTACCAGCAGCAATTGCCTATATTCCTCTTTGCAACAGCTGTAGAACAGGCAACAGCCGACACACACTAGTTTACATTTTCAAATACAATGCGTAGTTGCAGAGCTGAAATGAAGTTAATTCTAATTATTATCTGCACTAAAGAACCATGTTCAAGCTAAATGCATAATTTTGCTCAAACCCAAATTCTATAAATTGAAGTAGGTGTCACAGCCTTCAAGATCTCAAGCACCGCTTCAAAAGGATCTGTCAATGAGACATCTTTTCCTAATACAATGTTGCTGATCTGTGTCTCACATCCAAGGTTAATTTAATGCTTAAAACGCAGCATTTCAAGTATTGTTGCATGAAATAATTTATCTTGGAAAAAACTGCAGAGAACAAGGAAAGAAAATTATTCATGTGAATAAGAGAACATGAATCACAAAGGAGAGAAAATTATATCTATATAATGTAGGCATGCAAAGATCAAGCCATTATACCAGGCGACACAAAAAAAAAAAAAGAGACTTGAATTGTAGGGTAAAATTATACCTACATACAGTACTTTCGATTTTTCTTTTCCCTGTAAGCAGAAAGAGATCTGATTCACCACAGATTCTGGTCAAATCGGCCAAGCTACTTCTACAGCATCCACAACATCTCTTTAAACCAACTCAGGTACATCTGTACTCTTAATACATACTTTTCCTTACACGGGTTTCAAATGACCAAGAACACAACACAGACACTTGGAAATTCCAGGGAAGAATCCACACCTGTGACATTTAGACAAAACGCTAGTCCCAAGGCAAAACCAAGGAGGCCAAGCATTAGAGGCAGAATCTGCTTTCTCAGCAAGAAAAGGACCAGAGCCCTGACTTTTATCAGTAATCCTAGATGATGATTAAAAAAAAAAAAAGATTGAAAAATAACTGAGACCTTCCAAGAAGTCTCAAAGGCCATTGTCATCCTGTTTCCAAGGACGTTTCAGTAAGTAGTCAATAATCAAACTACTCCTCTAGAGAAGGCTGGTATAGTTGTTCAGAGAAGTTGTGACCAGGATTCCTAATCAGTTCAGAGACCCTACTCTGGAGTCTGGTACCTTAATGTGGAGAATCCCAGAGCCAGATGACAATATAAGGAATCATCTCCTCATCCAGGGCTTGGATCAGGGATGCTGATGACAGACTGAAAGGCTCATCCAGCTCCTGGACACTTGCTGCTCATTTACATTTTGCTCTGTACCCATTAGATCACACGTATATGGCCATGTAAGTTTTAGGACCCCTGGTCTAAGAAAGGCATCCATCAACTGGACTATGGTCAGTAAATGGTCATCATCAGGGGCTGGATTACATATGCTGTAAAAAGTAGCTGAGGAAACAGGGCTTGTTCAGCCTGGGAAAGGTGCAGGTAGGAAATGATCCATGAAGAACATCAACTCAAACTCCACTGTCTTAGAGACAGTGGTAAATGGGAGAACCTGCACCAACTGTTCTGGGCTATTACAGGAGTCATTAGCTAAAGGAACACAGAGAAACAAGAGGCAAAGGAACTCCAATAACTTTCCCAGAGAAAAGGAGCCCCTGCCACAGCTCCCCTCAGGGCTGCCACAGGAGACATCAATGAAACAGTGAAGTCTCTCCTGTATTTCCTTCAGATCGAGAGAAGGGTTTACACAAAGCAGGGAAGAACTTTACATGATCGTTCAGAACTTAGTAGGGATGTTTAGGGAAAGAACCAAAGGCAGGAGAAAATAGGTATGAAGATGATATAGGAAATAATAGATACATGAAAATAGAAAGGTATGGAGTTAGAGGGAGTTGGATGTGTGTTAGCCAGAGCTGGTTAGTAAATTTTCTTCCTGCACCTGGCCAGCACAGTCTGTCCTGTCTCCTTATTAAACTATTTCTAACCACTGTCCTGGCTAAGTGTTTCTCTGTTCTGTGGGAGCGTGTATACGAAGGTCTGAGTCATCTGTTTCTTTCTCATCCTTTTAATTAATTTCCCCCCCCCCCATCTCTGATTTAGCTAAGGCTGAAAAAAAGACAGGCGATAGGAAAAGAAACAACTAAAAAGTGTTTTGGCAACAAGGAGCTCTCCATCAGCTCTCCTATTTAGCACCAGTCAAGTCCTTCCCTGTACAATTCAGCCACATTCCAAAAACCTCATCACCAAAAATGCTTTTTTGTTCTCAAAATAGCTCACACATTTCACATTTAGAAATTCTTTATGGGTTTCACCTTCTACTTTAATGTACAATGCACTGTTTTGCATTTTAACCAAAACCACAGGAACATGGGGGAGACAAACAAAGGTCACATAAAACAGCATATAAAATATCAGTCTCAAGCACAAGTACCTTCTCCACAGCACAAAGCAGAGAGCAAGAGGAATCAACAAGCTGTGACGTACAATTGTGTGCAATTACACAAGCAATACAGAACTTGTTCTAATTACTTTTAATTGATATCAGACTTTGTTGTACCCAAAATTCGGTGTCAACAAAAGATGTCCGCTAACTCTGTGTGCCTTTTAAAAGTCAGATGTAATCCACTTCTTGGTACTACTCTGGTAAACAACAGTACTTACAGATACCACAATGTTCAAACGAGAGTTCAAGAAGTCTTTCCACACCTCCCATTTGCTGGTTTGCTGGAACTGTCACTGACAGTATTTCCCTTAGCCCCCAACCAGAATGATATTTCTAGGCTGCATACATTCATCAGCTACTGGTGCTGAACCAGACAAATTAAACTACAAATCATGCTACCCTAGATGCTCTGTGAGCAGCCCCTGAGCTCACTGTTGGCCATGACTGCCACCAGCTGGGACTCTGAAATCTGGAGTGGTGGTATCTGTGAGTTCGATGATTAGTGGTTACGCAAGAAAGCAACTTTGCAGGGAAAGATCCCGTAGAGCAGGTAGAGAAGATGCAAACGAGTCAGTAGGATACATTTGCAGCAAAGGCATCTAACCACCTACTGGAATTCCTTACTTAAAGCTCAAATGCCTCTCTGTAAAGCACTCCTGAGGTCACGCTTCCTTCCCTCAGATGAATGAAGTGAACCAAGACTTGCATCCTTAACGGTGTCAGATAGTACCCAGGATTTGTTAATCTGCGCTCAATCGCCTGCAGTCAGTTCACTTATCACCAGAAATCCCCCACGTGTTGTTATCTGTCACTTTAATAACTTAAACCTATCAGTTACTTGAATTTTCTGAACGTGTGGCAGTGCAAATTCTTACACGGAGCACTGGAAAAGAGGCAAACATTAATGTTGTCTGTTTCAGTAGGAATCCTGAGGCTCTGAGACAGGCAGAGGATGAGATTTTAACCGTAACGCGAAAACCTCTTTCAAGTCTCTCATCGGCTTCCTTCCCAGGAGGAGGAGTTTTCCCGGTTTCCGATGTCATGGTCTCCACAGCAACATAGCTCCAGCGAGCAGCCTGCCCCCAGCCCTGCTGGCGCCTCAGGACTGCAGCGGTTGCCCGCCGCACCGGGAGCTGCAATGCCGGCAGGCACCAACCATTTGTTGGAGCAAGTAAAGAATCCGCCCCCCAAGCCTGCTTTGGGCTAAATATGGACAACTCCTATGTGGAAGAAGTGGCTGCATCACTCGTGAGAGAATTTCTCAGTAGAAAGGTAACTCGTCTCGATTTTCTCCAGCTAGCGCAAATGAGAATGGCACATGGAGAATGCTAAGTGCTCAGCGACTGAGGAATGTTGGGAGGGGGCGCGGGGTGGTGGTGCTTCTGCCAGCCTTCAAGCACCTAGACCCGAATCACAAGCAGCTTGTCGGGGAAAGACCTGCACTACATTTCCCATAAGGCCGTCGAAGTGCTGAACATGGAAGCCAGCTTCCTCCTCGCTTGGAGAAAGCCTGCCACACGCCCCTTCCAAACTCAGGATTAAACCAAAAGAACAGTTTCTCATTAATATTCCTCATTACTTGCCCGTCTCATTGTTGTGCTTGTTTTTTACAAGAGGCATACACAGCTTTCCAAACAAACAAAAAAAAGGTAATGATGCTAAGAGGAATTGTAACTGAGCCCCAGTTTTCTTTAACAGCTTGTCAGGCAGCAGGTTTATCTGAGGGGGACAAGAAGAAGAGGCCACTGTACTTTGCACAAACTTAATGCTGTAAAGAAAGACCCCTTTGTATTGTACATGTGTGTGGGGAGTGGGATTGAGCAGAAGGCACCTTCACATTTCCAGGTCAAAGTATGTAGCTCCTTGTATTGATGCTCAATCCTAAAGGAAATACTGCTGATGGCCATCCCAGCCAGTCCCCCACCAGTGTCAGGAATGCATTGCCTTGTATCAGAAATTAAACAGCCACTGTTCTAAGTCAGTGCCAACACAAACCTCAGTTTTCTTTGTCTGTTTTGCACCCAGGCTCCAAGCATACATTTTCAAAGTTTGTGAATAAAATGGAAACATTTGCCAAAATAATTTCAGATGCAGAATTCATTATTTGCCATTTTCTTGCCAGGAGTCTTGAGAAGCTCAAGGCTGTTCAACTGATTGCAAAGATTTTTTCAAACGAAAGACATTCACATTTCTGACTTAGAATGTATACATGGAAAACTGATTAAAGGTGTAAAGGGGAAGGGAATGCCCTGGAGGTAAAATCACGTAGTTTACATGAGTACCATATACTTTGTTTATCAGTATTTTATTTAGCTACTGCATGTCTTTCATACTCTGGAGTAAAAAACAACAGGCACTGATGATCTTTCATGCTTCTACATGAGCGTTCCCTTGCTTCCCCCAGATCTTTAATACACATCAGAGCCAACAGTGATAATGATCCTTCATTTGCCACAACTTGTTTCCTAAACCTGGGCCAGGCAATTAATGTTCAGGAAAAAAAAAAAAAAAATCCCTTTCTTGTAACAATAGCCCTTCAGAGAAGAAATCAGGAATTTCTCTCTCAACATGGTGATCTGTTGTTGTAGCACTTCAATTAGTTTAGGATCTAACTGATTTCACCCAGAAAATTAAATGTCTAGACATTTTGTCTCTAAATTGCCCCTGGATGCTGGCTACAGATACCAAGTAGCTGAGAAAGTTTAAAGATTCCAAACCAGAAGAAGCCAGAGAGATCTGACTGGAATAACCTAAGTCATGCTAATGGTTCTGAAACTTTTTCTCAGCCCAGCGAGACAACTTGACTACACCTGAAGATCAGACTTTGTAATTACCCAAGAAAATAACATTTGTAACAAGCTGTGAAAAACAAACTCAGGATTTCTGGAACTACCACAACTAGAAGCCCTGGTATTAGCAAGGGCCTCCATACCAAACAGTTGAGTCTTACAAGGCTGTTTAACAGCTGAACTCACCTGCATGGAGCTATTTTTTTTTAATGTTTCATAGTTTTCACCTCACAGACACTGTTGCTGCCTTAATTATTTTCACATCAGTGGGATCTAGCAAAATTGTACCATACAAGTACAGATTCTAAGGGTTGGCTCATTACTAATTACTGCCATTTTAATGCACCCAGAAGTTTCATTTTACATCCAACAAAGGCAAGGAAAAAGAGCCTTGCTAAGGTGTAGGGTCTCAAGTACTTTAAAAACTCACACTTTTCCTTCTCAGGGTTTGAAGAAAACCATCACTATCATGGACAGAGAGCTTCCACGTTCTGCACTGAGCATCAATAACAGGAATGAACTTTGCAGTGTCCTACATCTGCATTCCCTGTACAAACAGAACAAGGTAAGGAAACAGATTGTGCTCCCTGATAAGGTGGTATCAGATACTATGAGACTAGGCCAACCACACTGTTGGCTTGGTTTGGTTTTCTTGTGTGTTTTGTTGGGGTTTTGTTCGTTTGTTTAATGAAATGCTTATGTATATATGACACATCTTCCAGGATACTGTTGAAAAACAGTGTAACAGGTGGGCTGGTGTGTTGCCCTATCCTTAAGTTATCCCAAGCACATAAACAGTTCTAGAGCCCATCCTTCTCATCAAGGTGTGATAAACCAACCACAAACATTTAAGTCAGGTACTAAAAACCCTTGCACTTCGTTCTACACTCAAGTTGACCAGATAACGTGAGGTGTATTCCAGCACATGTGCCAGACTTTGCAATGTTTAGCTAGTATAACAGGCTCTTTTTTCTATATCATACTTACTTGATTTAACAGAGCAACATCTTCGAGCTTTTTACACTCCCTAGCTGGTATCTTACAGTTTTCTGGATTGTCTGTAGAGTCACATCTAGGTACACATGTAAGCAGCTAACTCTAGAAACATGCTCAGCTCCTGTACAGTGAAAAAAGCATATCCTATCTTAGGCTGCAGCAAGACCAAAAGTCTCAATAGTTACCAGGAACTTTATTTTTCTTTGCAATAGGCAAAGGAGAACCCACTGAAAACGCTTCTTGAAATTATTACCAATTACTTCCTTGAGCACCGTGGGACTTCCAGAAGCACCAGTTCAAGTTCTGCGTTGTCAGCTTCTCAAAGTAAGAGCTCAACATCTCATCCAGCTGGTTTCTCAGATGAAGACCATGTACATAGGAGTGCTATTATGCTCAGTGAAAGTGAATCTCAAGACAGGTATGGTTTTATTTCTTTCTCTTTGCCCTGTACGTATTTTTCCTTAAAAAGAAATTAAGAGATGTAGTGTTAAAAGTTTTATCATTTGTACCTTCAGCTACATTTTCATTAATTATCCTAGTAACGTAAAGCTTAAATTTCCTTTATATTAAAACCTTCAATGCAAGCCACTCTTCCAAAATACTTTTATGTTCTGTATCAATTGAAAGGACTGGTAATCTCAATTACATCTCTCAGTCACTAAAGCACACAGGAATCTCATCTTTTAGGCCATGCAAACTGAAGTACATTCTAACCACATGCACTCAAACTCCAGGTATATTCATACTTTAAATAGTGAAAAGCGAGGCCTAAGATCTTAAATGCAGTATTGTTACAGCGCTGTGTATTTCCATCTTCATTTCTTACTGCTTCTTATTGAAGCCCTGTGCTTCAATGGAAAGCTTTTTAAATGGGCACACAGTAATTCACCTTCCCAGCCTTGCTTCTTAGGGTATCCATCTAATTTTATCCTTCTCTTAAACCCAGCATGCTCTAAGTAGCTGAGAACAGCAGTGCTTGTGAAACCTCAGCAACTCCTTTATAAGGTAAAGTCAGACAAGATTTTGGAAGCTGACGCTAAAAGCTAACAAGTTAACACTTGAAAGGGTGGTAAAAGAGTAACTGGTAGCGTATGTTTCTCGAATACAGGAGGTTTTAGCATGTTATAGTGACATTCTCTCCCTCTGTTTCATACTATCTGACTTCACCCTGCCTCTAAGCTTGGCACCTGCCTCATTCTCTCCCCTTACCCTAAACACTGCAAGTTGTCCCATTAATCCTGCGAGCCTCTCCAGTGCCTGCAGACCTTTCTCACTACAGCTTTCTCCTCCAGAGGAACCCGCTGACACCCCGCCTCCGACCGCAAAGAGCAGCACCCAGCAGGGCTGGTGCTCAGCTCTCCCTCTGCCCACCCCTAACAAAATGGCGGCGCCCCCGGCCCCTCCCTCAGCCGCTTAGAGCTCGCTGTAGGGCAGGGGTGAGGGCAAAGCGAGCGCTCGGCTGGCGGCCCGGAGCGGCCGCCCCTGCGCGGGAAGCGGTGCCTTAGGGGGCCGCTCTGCTCTGCACTGGAGCGCACTCTATGGTTTTCAATCCTCCACGGGCGGAAAATAGGCTCAGTGGCTGTGACAAGAGAATGTGGGTGTAGAGGCTTGTCCTCATACAAATCAGTGTTTGTAACTGATTTTCTTTCAAAACTAACTGAGAATCTGACCCTTGGGCACAGATAGGCACTCCTGCACGAGTGGCTCCATTTTCCCCATGGAGCAGGTCTTGTTGCAGGTGTGCAGTTTGGCTGCATGGCCTCAGGAAGAGCCTGCAAAGTTGCCACAGGAGCTATCACGGGCAGATTGATGGCTTGGTTCAGCCCTATTTCATCCCACAAAATGAACCAGTGAGAGAAACACTGTGGCAGAGCACAGCTCTGTGATCATCCCATCCATTTCCATCCCCTCCAGCGGAGGCATTATCAGGTCAGCTGGCCAGTGTCTGCAGCAAGTTCTAATTCAAACTACCTGGATAATTTTTAACAATGATTTCAAGAGTGGAAAGTATGTTTAGGTCACTGATTCCTTATTAAAATATCTTCTTTGCATTTGGATGACCTAAATTTTTTTTTGTTTTTTTATGTCTGTAACTTAATCTTTAAGCTGACATACTGTGCCCTTTGACATTTAGGTGCTGTGTGATCACAGGTCAGGAGTGACAGTCCCAAGAGCTTCTACTCTTAAGATTTCCTGCTCATTGTCTGCTCAGTTTACAAATGCTTAAGGAATTTTGGCCATTTTTCTTCCTTGTAGATATAATGTTGAGAGCCCACTAGATAAAGTCCTGCCATCCAGAAAACATCAGCATAGAAGTGAAAAATGCCACACAGGAACAATACACAACAGCCATTTACCCTCTGATGGGGAAAAGAAGCTAAAAGATAGTCGAGAAGATTTAAAAGCAGCAACAATTCCTGAGGAGCTGAAATCCACAGTGAAGGAGAAGCCAAAGCCCAGGTCTGGTCTCATTGTCAGAGGAATGATGGCTGGACCAGTAGCAAGTACACCAGAGGTGATTTCCAACACTTACAAAATACTTGACAGTGGATTTTATCTCTAACCTTCTGTGATAAAATGATTTGCAAGTAATATTAAAATTACTTCTTCATACTAATCCATTAAACCTGCTGTCTGATAATACGTGGTAAGTTAGTGGAGTGGTTCTGCTTCATTCAGAAACTCATCAAATGAAAACACTACATGCTGCTGTACGTCTGTCATCTTAGGTAACAGAATTTCTTTATAAATCCTCTCTATTCTTGATATCTCTTGGCAGATGCACTTTTAATTTTCCTAGGAAAATAGCTTTTTTTACCTTAGCAGTATCTACAGATGTCAAAGTCTTTTGCTTTTACTCAGGCTTTTCCAAATTCCCACAGTTCCATCAGTAGCAGTTTGCAACTGAAAATTACTTCCAGGTAGAAATACGTTTTTAAATTAGTCCAGTCAGACTATCAGTAAATGTCTTCAAAATGCAGCTCTACAATTGTTGCCTTTATTTTTTACTTTTCTTTTTTTCCTCTTCATGCTACTCATATATAGACAAGAACTTACTCTATCTAAAATTAGACTTGGAATAAAAAGAAAATGAAATATTTTACCATACCATTTGTATAATACAGAAGATAATATGAAAAATAAATTAATTAGTTGATTTTTTTCTAAATATCCCTGGTTTAGAAATAAATACCTGTAGCAAGAAGTCTTTCCAGTAAAATGCCATATAAATCTTGGGTTCCTGAGTTTTGTACAATCCCAAAATTAAGCTTTTAGGAGGCATCTTGTTGATATTCTTGGGTAAAAAGAAATAAGTATTTAGTTGCCCATTGCATTTTTAATACCATTCAAATTTTAAGTAAAAGTGTGTGTCTCTCTTATTTAAAATATCAGTTAAAAATTTAATTTGCTATAGAGCCTGATGCCTAAGAGTAAACAAATTTCTTAGCCAAGTAATTAGTGCTAGAGCTTTCCTTTGCTTTTTCATGTTTGTTGAAAGATGTTCACTTTTTAATCTATTGTTTTAATGCCTCTGATTCCTAGGATCTGCAAAAGAGGAGACTTTCCAAACGATCCACTAGCATAAGCAGCACATCACAACTCAAGGGCGAAGAACATGAAGACAATGACCTGACTGGCTCAAGTACTGATGTTCCAGAAAGCAAAGGATCCTCAACACAAGTAAATGTGGAGTTCGTATCAAAGACTCTGTCAAGTTTGCATACCAGCTCAGCCTCTGAAAAACTGAGAAGCATTCCCAAAGACACAGAAGACTCTGTGGACAAACTGCTGTCTGAAAGAGAGAGAACCAAAAGAGAAGAAAGAAAATCAGTTTCAAGCTTTGCTACAGATAGCAGTGAAAAGTGCTTTAAAATGATTGCCCCTCACAGGCATTCAGGGTCTGGAAGAGAGAAGAGAGAAAGATCTCTCAAGAAAAGTGAGAGCTGGTTGGCAGGACACAGGTAAGAATATTTTTAGGAATATTATACTGAAATGTTGAGGAAATCTGATGCAGGGCTAGGAGTGACTGACATGAAACTTCTGATTTCATTGAGGAGTACTGTTGCAGAACTGAAACTGGTACCTGCAGATCCATCCATCGTTCATAATAAATCCTTCTGGAAGCAGGCTAAGTCTTGCATGATTCCCTGTGAATGCAGAGATCCATCTCATAATTCACTGTGGAAGCAGAAGCAATGAGGTCTGACTCTCTACAACTCTTGTTGCATGTAGCTTGACATAGCATATAAGGTAGTGCTAATCCATCACTTCACCCTTTCCAGTTTCAGGATGGTTTATTACTTCATTCCCAGCATTAATTGAATTAAAGAATGCAGCATCAGTGAGATTTTGACAGCTCCTCAGCAAAGCTGAGAAGAGTAAGTGTATTCCTGCTCTTTGATAATCAGTTAATATATAGGACATTATTTATGAGTGTCAAAGACACTTTGGTCTGGGCAAAATTCTTTGGGAAGACTGTGTTGGACCCAGAAATCTCTTCTCTTGTAGTGATTTCACTTAGCTGTGGTTCAATGTGCTGAAATTTCCTAACCTTACACAGTAACTGTAGAGTGAGCAGAGAAGGAGAAGCTGGGCTGAAAGAGGGCTGCCTCCTTGCACGATTTTGTGCAATGCAATGTGGAACTGTGCTTCATTGCTGTAGGAAGTGGTTTGAAAGTTTCATTACAGGGGACTGGCTTGGTTTCATCAGGAGCAGAAGAGGGAGCTGTTTCCTAAGCAGAGATGTCATCTAGTTCCAAAGCAAAACCAGGACGTTCTGGCCATATGACTTAGAGCCAGCAGAGAGTTTGAATTTATGCTGAGCACTGAGGTGCTGAAAACTCTCACTAAAATCGTCAGGACTCCTGAAGTTAAGTGGAAGTAGCAAGAGAGTGGAAGGTAAAAGGGAGTGGCAGTAAGACTCCAAATAAACACCAACCATTATAATGTAAGGCCTGGCTCTTGCAAGACTTATGTATTCCTTTTGGCTAAGTCCTGCAGCCTTTTGGGGTTTAGCCAGAGTGCCTGAGCATTTTGAGGCACGAAAAAAGAAAATGTAGGTGCAGATACTTATTCCGTTCTCTCTTAGTGTGACCTACTGCCTCTGATTTAAATGCTAATCTAAATATTACAATGAGTAGCTGGAAAGCTATATGAGATTGACCACAGCTAGTTCATCCTCAGACATCTGCAGTTCTTTTTTTTTTTGTTTCACATAAGGAAACCTCAAGACATGCAAATCCTATTTGTCCTTCCATTTATTGGACTTTTTAATTATCTTTTTAATCTGCAAAAAAAAAAGCTCTTGTTGCATACAGGCTGCGAGCAGCCATTGTCTACATATGAGTAAAGAATGAAGCAAAACTGCTGTGTATCAAAATGCAAGCTGAATGTTATCAAATAGATGCTCACCAACTGAGTTGGTTACCTAGCTATGAGGATGTGCCAGGAAAATACAGAGCCACAGTATTTTGACTCAAGTTTTAATGAAATAAATGATCCCTGGTTTTTTGGTGTTTTTTTTTTGTTTTATTATCATCTATCTTGTTCTTGAATGAAGTGTGTGTGATGGAGTAAATGTGTTGAGAGACCAAATCTGTGATTTGATGTTTCAGTTTTAGAGTATCAGCATGAAGTTAGACCCGAGTACCATATTTCACATAAAAGTTTGACCTCAGCAAAAACTGGAAGTTATGTCTTGGTTCAGGTAGATACTACTTTGCTCTCTTGACAGTGAGGAGGCATTTGGATTTCTGTGATGAAAATTTTGCCTACCTGCAAAGAAGGCACTGTGACTGAAGAGTGACCCTAAGTTTTCCAAAAGAGAGGCCAACATAGCCACAGATTCACTTGTTTGCATTGCTATTGCTGCCATTGCTGGAGTTCCTTGTTTCTTTTTAGGAAACTGAAAACAAGTTTAGTGACTCAATCAAATGGAGACTAATGATGCAGAGGTAGTGTTTGCTTCTTCATGAAATTCGTGATCTTTAGAAATTAAAAAAAAAAAATGTTGTTGAAGGTGATGCCTGGGATTTGGGATAAAATTTTTCTATTGCTTTTCCAGAGAAGCTGTGGAAAATAATGAGTTATTAGGGAAAGCAGGCAAAATGGTGTTAGAAGGTCAAGATTTCCCCATGTTTCCCAACTTGAGCAAACAAAATTGGGGAAGGGCGAGGAAACCCACTTCACAGCAGTTGAGAAAGAGTTCTTTCAATTACAGAGACATACAAGAGTACGTTGCTTATGCAGCCTCTGAAGCCGAAGTGCTCTCTTAATTTACCATGCCCCTTAACTCTATCAGCATAAGGTGTGGTAGTGATGTGGAAACCCTCCAGTTCTCAGCCACATAGTTTCTAAATGAGTAAATGTTAGCTGGCCAGCTGCATTCTAACTGGGCAGGTCTGCAGTGTTGTGGAACTATCTGATGCTGAAATGGGTATATTGTTACATCAGAACAAAAATTTCCTCCTGCCATTAGTGAGCAGAAGGATACAGCAGTGGATCCAATTGTCCAAAGACAGAGATCTGTAATACCGTTTTGGGAGCAGGGAAGTTAACTGATTCTCCACTCATCCTTTCATTGTGAGCAGTCACTCTACTTAGCCAGTTCTAACTGCATCTGCCATAGCCTCCTTTGCTTTGCCATCAGGCTTGGCTTCAAACTGAGTGTGAGCTAGTGGTTTCCTTTCAGAAGTGTGCCAGTGCAGATGGAGATTTCAGACAGGAGGGACTGTTTTATGACTGTTTTATGTAGTTTGGCGTCAGGTGCCTTTTCCAACCAAAACCTAAGTAGCTCTGATGTACTTCACCACCAGCAAAGCAAGTGCTAGTGAGTTTAGAGCCAGAATTTCCCTTCCTGCAATAATCACTCAGCTGAGTTCACCTCAGCTGGGCACTCTTTGATGATTCCTAAAATATCAGTCATTATTTGGTAATGAGCCTTTTTCTAACAGTGCTCTGCATTGTAACACAAATAAGGTAGAGTTAGTGAATTGCCATAGATACCAAATTCCTTACTGGAACATTACTCATGTTTCACAGAATCTCAGAAATTACAGATGGAAAAGACCTTTTAAGGTCATTTGTTTCTATAGCAGATTATTCATTACTCACTCTCTCTATATATACACACACACATATGTATATATATTTGCTGGAATATTTTTTCCAGGATTCTGTTTAGTCCAGTCTTAAATGACTCATGTGAGACCTTTTGCCTGAGAATATATTCCAATGTCTAAGAATCTTTAGGAAACTTTCCCTTATATTTATCTTGCATTTCCCCTTCTCTTCCCAGTTATCCATAGCTGAAATTGATTTTTCAGCCATCTTTCTGTTCCTTCTTGCACATTTGCCTCTGTTAAAATATATCTGAACTTTGTTCATGTTATTTTAGGCATTTTTGTCTAAAGTTCATATTGCCTGCTTTTTTTTTTTTTAAATTCTTTCCTGCTTTGAAATTTTGCTGTTATTTCTTCTGTTAGGTTTTATTGATTTGTTTTATACTTTTCCCATGTATTTAACTATTACTTTATCACACTGCCTCTCACTAATACAGGGTAGGAAAGCCACCTGCTGTTCCTAGTGTGATTCTCAGTATTATAAAATCACAAGGACGTTTGTCACTGCAGTTTATCAAAGGCATATGCCTTCTTACTTTCAATTTAAATGCAAAAATGTCTCTTCAGCATTTTAGTGTGCTTTATAGTGTAATTGTGAAGTCAGTTGAGTCATTTGTGGTAAGGGAATATGTGTTCCTACTGAAAAAAAGTATTTTCCTTCAACTCCCTGCACTTTTATGTGAGACTGGCAAGGAGTGAATGGCTTTATTTTGCTTCCTGAACCATCTATGGCTTCCTTCATCCTGAATGGAGGCCATTATAGGTGAATTAATTGTATTGCTGAAAATTCAGCCTTTTGCTTTTCATATGTTCCAACAACAACTCCTTGAAAATTAATTTTTCTGATCCTAGTGGGAAAAAAAAGTCCTAATCTTCCTCAAAAGATTCCTTTAAGTCCTTTAAGAACACATGCAGATGATTTGTATTCTTTTAGATTAGTGAGACTTTCAAAATGATATTTTATGCTTATGGTCCTTAATATTTTGTGGTCTGATGGTCCTTAAAGGATTAATATTCATGCTTTTTGTTATTAACAGGGCTAAACGAGCTGATTTTCTGTGTGCAGACCAAGCCTACACCTGTCAGTTATACATGACGGAATGCCTAAAACAGCCAAAATCCTCACACATTTTTATCTTGCATCATTCCTGGCCACAAACTCTGCTGCCTTGCATAAGAGCATTGGCAGAGAATGTTGGCCATGAGTTTCTGAGCAAGTTCAGGGCAAGGTTTTTACTCCATCAGTGTAAGCAACAATGCAGAGCACAAACAATCCAGGAGGTTTGTGGGCTGCACTGACACAGGTGATGAAGGAGTTTTTTCCTGTGAGTGTGGAAATCCTCAATCAGGATGCTTGGGGAATCTGTGATGTCTCTGTCCTTGGAGATATTCAGGATGTGACTGGATATGGCCTTGAGAAATTTGCTGTAGCTGAATCTGCAGAGCAGAGGGTTGGAGAAGGTAAGCTCCAGCGGCCCCTTCCAACCTCAGCTGTTCTGTGATTCTGAACACAGGACAGAAATAAGAGAGCCAAAGCAGCTGCTGTCTTTTAAATATGACCTACCTCTGAAACAGGAGAAGACTGAGCCTAATGACTTACGAATGTCAGATTTCTTAAAGAATGATAATGAACATCCCAGTTTTAATTGTACTTTTAAATAAAATTGAATGGCCAACTTGAAGGAAAAGCAGTTTGGGCAACGTTATGTATATAAATAACAACATTATGTTATTTACCCAGCAGTTATGATTGGCTGCAGTTTTTTCTACTATGCAGTTTGGAGTGAAAACAGGTTTTCTAGGAATAGGGAATCATGTACTGTTTGCCCAGTGGGCTGTAATATTTCGCTTTTGTAGAGACAATTGATGTGTGAGATGAGATTGCTTTGTCTAAAATACCGTGTAGCATTTTGGTAAGCAATAAGTTTCGATCCTCTGAGACGCTGGGCAGTTCCTAAAAGTACTCATCACCTCGATAGCCTTGTTCTGTGAAATGAGATCTGAGCTCAGATGGCCTTTTTGTTATAAACTAGAGGTTGTTTAAAATCAGTCAGAAAAGCCCAATATGAGTATACCTCCATTTCAGTGTACGGCAGTGTACTCAGTGACATGCAGCGTGTGTGAGCAACGCCTGAGGAATTCATGACATTTTTCCCACTCTGAGAGGAAGAGGATGCATTGGGCTATGGTGGCATTTCTAGGAAACAGGCCTTTAGTCAGAGTGCTACATTTCAGAGAAAAGAATGGAAGGGAATGCGGAGCTGGAGCAGGCTAATGGCAAATTACCTTTGTATGTTTCCTTCCATCTTGGTCTATTTGTGATCTGTGCGTGCCACTAGGCGTTGTCCTTAAGCCACACGAAGAGACACATGGTTTGTCCCAGGCTTTTGTCAGTGCTTTGGTGTGGCTTTGTAGGCAGGAAGCACAGTAAGAATAGGGCAGTTGCTACCTTCCCTGAGAGACTGACCAAACCCTCCTGGAGTGTGCTAAGCTGCCAGCTGGGGAATAAGTCTTTATCTGACTCTTGCAATTAACACTCGGGAGAACAACTGTCAAACAAAATGGGATTATCTTTTGGGAATATGGACTGAAGCAGCCCATCTACAGATTGTAGCTGCCAAGTCACTCAGAAGTGAAAACCTTCAAGTCTCTGGAGTTGCATAATACCTTTTATAACATAATGCTTGGACCGGAAAAAAAAGAACCTAAAATAAAAGTGGTAAACTGTTGGGACTGTTGTTTTGTGCCAATGGATTTATGGCATTAGAGCTTTTGACATAACATCTGTGTGTGCTGCCATTTGCCCTTTTAGTATTTTTCCAGCACCCCATAGGAAGAAGCACTTAGCAATTACTGGAAATAACAAATGGCTTCTATATATTTTTTTTATTTTTGGAGAGGGTGTAAGACTGGAAAGGTCCAGCCCATTGCCCGAAATACACTCAGTCAATTGAGATTTTCCCTTCTCCATTCAAATGTAGATGGGCTCTAGGTCTTTAAAGTCAAGAGCATCCTGTTTCGCTGGTAAGAGCTTCACACCATTTCCTTTCACTGTGTGCCCATATGACCACTGGGGTAAGCACATCAGGAAGCAGCATAAGAAATTACCTGCTCCTTAAAAACAACCAATTGTTTGCAGGTAGCACAAGGAATTTTTCTCTCCCTATGTGTTTTCTCCCTATGATTACTTTCCCAGGGGGTAAAATCACTCTGCAGTGAATGTGCTGACCAGCAGGCTGTTATCTGTATGCATCTTTTTTTTTTTTTTAATTTATTTTTATAATAAGAGAACTATTTCACTCCTCACTGTAAGATTTTCTTTTTTATCCCAATTTAATGTATGATACCAGTTTCCAGGAAGATTTATTTTGCTTGAATTTGTCATTGTTACAGTGGTTTGGAGTGTTAAAAGTCTGAGGTTTCTGACCGGATATGTAAGGCCATGAAAAGTCCACATCCTTAAAAATAAATAGCCTAAAGATTGAAGGCCAAACCCAGATAGAGTGGGTACTTGATATATGACAAACAGAACAGAGGGCTGTATTCACCCCCACTGATGTGAAGTGATTTGAGTGTTGAAGTCTGGGAACCCTTCTGAGCACTTTACATAGTGTTTCTTAGCTGGTCACTCAGTGAGTTGCAGTCAATGAGCTGACAGCCAAGTGGAAACCAGTGAGGAGTGACACTCCTTAGAGGTCAGTATGGGGACTGGTTCTGTTTAATGCCTTTGTCAGTGACACAGACAGTGGGATCAAGTGCACCCTCAGCTGACAACACCCAGGGATGCCATGCAGAGAGGCTTTGACAGACTTGAGAGGTGGGTCCCGGTGAACTTCGTGAACTTCAACAGGACCAAGTGCAAGGTCCCGCACATGGATAGTGGCAATCCCAAGAGTAAATACAGATTGGACAATGAGTGAATTAAGAGTGGCCCTGTGGAGAAGGACTTTGGTGGTGCTCAGAAAGCCAACTGTATCCTGGTGCTGCATCAAAAGAAGTGTGGCCAGCAGGTTGAAGGAGGTGATTCTTCTGCTCTACTGTGGTCTGGTGGGACCTCACCTGAAGTATTCTCTTCAACTCTGGGGTCTCTGGCTTAAGAAAGATATGAACCTGCTCAAGTGGGTCCAGAGGGTGACTACAAAGGTGGTTAGGGAGCCTCTGTGGGGACAGACTAGAGAATGTTGATGTTCAGTCTGAAGGGAAGGCTCCAGAGAGACCCTATAGCAGCTTTCCAGTACTTCAGGAGGATATACGGGAAAGATGGAGAAGGGCTGTATGTGAGGCATTGTAGTGATAGGACAAGGGCTAATGGTTCCTTACTGAAAGAGAGTAGATTTAGATTTGATATTAGGAAGAAATTCTTAATTGTGGGGGTTTTGAGTCACTGGGACAGGTTGCCCAGAGAAGTTGTGGATGCCTCCTCTCTGCATGTGCTCAGTGCTAGGTTGGATGAGGCTTTGAATGACCTGGTGTAGTGGAAGGTGGCTCTGCCCATGGCAGGGGGATTGGAGCTAGATGTTCTTTAAGGTCCTTTCCAACCCAACCCATTCAATGATTCTGTGGATTCCGGATCTATAATTTTGCCCCCAAGCAGTCACATGCTGTGTTGCGTATGATAACCTTGTTTGTGCTTTTGCAAGTATTAACAGAGTCCATTTTTTTTCACTTGCCCTCCAGATCTCACTATCCCAAGAGTATTGTACATGTCTGACCTATCCAGCAGAGCAGCACAAGACCGGAGGACTTCCTTGCATCCTTCTGACACTTTCCTATGCAGGAAAGATACAAGCCCAGTAGAAAATCCCATGTAATCAGGCAGTGAAAAGAAGTTTTACCAGCACAGTCTTCCTAAAGCAACTGAATGATCAGTGCTCATTTTTTAAGCCCCTTTGTTTGACACTATAAATAGGAAATGGTGGAACATACAGGCATTGTTGTGCTGAGAATTGCTTTCTCTGCGACTTCGGCTGCTCTACGTAAATTTGGTTTTCTGCAGTGCATCAAGGTCAGATAGGAACATCCAAATATTTAGAGAAAATACTGTATGGCATGTTTACACTGAGACATATTTTCTTCCTGTCCCATTTTTCTGCTGTGACAGATGACTTCCCCCTTCCTGAGTGCTCTGACTGTATGGTTTTACATGTACAATAAATTTTGCTGGAACAGTAACCATCTGCCAAAATAGAAATTGCAATAAATGTCCTGGCAGTCTTTTGAGAAACTTAAGGAGGGAGCCTACACCTGAAAAATACCCCACTTAACCAGAAAACACCCTGCATCAATCTTTGGTGTCAGCACTTTCCTCAGTTTGATGGGAATTTCCATGTACCTTGAGAATTCATAGCACTTTGCATCCCAGGCTTGGTTCTTCTTGTCATCACTATAGAAACAAAATCTTTTAGACTTTTCCAGAAGGCAGAAATGCTACAAAAGCTGATGCAAGATGAGTTGTCTATGAATTGTACCACTGACTTTATTTTCACGTATGGATCTTTTCACATGAAACACTCCCAAGAAGTGTTTGGGACAACAATGAGTCAAGGGTGCTAATTTTATGTAGGGAGTGGCTTATGTGTCAAGACATAGGCATGTAGGAGTGCTATTTGGGACTCTTAAAGTGTCCATGAAGCTAGGAGACATGATACAGTTACTATAGGAAACCCAAACCCTTCTGAAACAGCAGCTGATGCTGTAACCTGTAGTGCTGTATTCTTAAGAGCTCTGTTTTTGCAAATTTAGATTGAAATGGGTTGACCTAGGAAGAAACATACTATTCTCTAAGAAACAAGAGAAAGTCCGATCTCAGACAAAACAGAAATGTGAATTGTGGCTGTATTTAAGTTCAATTAACTGACACAAGTTCTTGGCTAAAAGAGATTTTATTTGTGAATTCAGTGTCACTGAGACCCTTTTCTGTACCAAGCAAGATGAAAATAGTAGCAAGTAGCCAGCAGAAAGAAATAATTGAAATTCAGCAATAGAAAAAGCAAGGTGGGGAATCTGATTGTATTTTAAAGTGTACCACAGTCAACCGCATTAAACCTTAAATGAAAATAATGTTATGTTCAGTGAAATCTCAATACTGCTCATGCCACTATACACATTGCCTCTCAGTCCTCTTACTTATGTTGACCTGCTGGGAATCCTCGCTATTTTTATCTCAAGCCCCCAATAACATGAGTGATTCATTTCCATTCTATCTTTTCTTGATTATGATGTCCACATGTTATTACCTAAATCCTTTAACTTTATAGAGAAAAATTTTTTTTTTTTTTTTTTTTGTATTATCAAAGACTATCAGTAAGAAAGGTGCCAACATTCTTTTAGACTGGAAGAGTCCTGGGTGTGATATGTCTGTGTTCTGCTCTTATTCATCTTTCACACACTGAAAAAGGAAATTAAGTTAATGGAAAGTGTGTGATATGACAGCAAGTTGTTGCTATATTAATATTGTGCATACAAAGAAGGTTGCTGAGGAAATTATTCCATACTATTTTTGAAAGCACTGTCTGCATAGTGCCTTTTTTTTTATCCCCAATGATGCTCTTCTGTAAAACAAAACAAAACAAAAGACCATCTTGTGATACTTACCCTTGTTTCTGAGTTTGTTTTGGTACAAATTCAGCAGGAAAAATAAAGCCATCTCATCTCTGAAAGTCTAACATTCAGTTTAAGTTCTGACTTCACAGCTAACTTTCAATGCTTAGCCCTTTTGGTTGCTGTCTATATAAAATTTTATGCTGTTATTTATGTAGCATACAGATAAATCACAAAGACATTTGAACAACTGCTACTTACTAGGGGATTAAAAGAATAGCCTGATAAAGGAAGCCACTCTAATACCTATTCCCACTAATACTATGTGGATATTTCAAGTACTTTAATGACTAACATGAATCTCATCCTGATCCCCATCAGGGATGTAAATTTGATTCAGTGTCCTGACCCTTCACACTCAAAGGTACTCACATATACATGAATATCCTCTCTTGAAATACAGGGCAGTATAAAATGTGTTCCTGTATATCAGCTTGCAGGATCTGACAGATACTGAAAATACACAAATGAAGTGAAATTGGTGTTGAAACAGGACTGAAATTCTGAATCAGTTGCAGAGTGTTGCTTTCCACTGGCTGCTTTTCCTGATAAGCTTCTGAAATTCATCTTTCTTCCATTGAATTTTTTTTTGCTCTTAACACCATTTATTTCTTAATCTGAAAAAACCAGTCAGACTGAGCTCTTTTGTACAGAACATTTTAAAAGCTAAAGGTGAAAGCAAATGAATTTGTTTTTATCTGTCTGAATCTTTTATTATCCCTGTCTACACACACACCATTAAACACTACCTCACAGCCCAGCTGTGTATATCCACACAGAAGAAATTATATCTTCATGGGGGAATACTCCATATTTCTTCTTGTTTGTTCAAACAAGTTTTCTTATTAAAAATGAGCATATGATAATTTATTTTTTGATTTAATTTTAATACAGGAGGTCGCCAACATCCACTTGTTACAAAGAAGACCAGATTAAAGATGTCCTAGAAGTAGGTAAGTTATGTCAAGCTTCAATTTGGCTTTTGCCACTGTATCCTTCAGAGCATCTGTAACGAAATACGTATCACTTGCCTCTTTAGTAACTGATTCAGAGTACCTGCATTGTTACTATCTTTTGGGGAAACACTGTGCAAAGAAGGCACTGAGAAGTAATCAAGCAAAAGCTGACTCATGTACTTTCTATTTGTCCTTTCTGGCTAAAACTATGTTTTCTTTCTTATAAAGATAGATGGCAAGGAAGTGTTGTCATATTGATGAACCCTTGGCACTGAGCCGCCTGGGGGAAGCGAATTTTGGCATCTGACACATTATATGATGCTTTTTTTTTTTTTTCTTCTTTCTTTCAGTTGATGTTGAGGATGAAGAAACAACTGGAGAAGTTAGTAAGAACCTGGATCTTTCAACACCGTGTGCACTTCAAGTAGCATCAAAGGCAATCGATATTTCTCTTGCAAAAGTAAGACTAACAATGATTGTAAATACAAACAGAGGTGTGAAAATGTTAATTCACTTAAGTTAGCCAAAGTTGCCATGGCTTGCTCTAAGCTGCATGCCAGTGTGTAATTTAATATGTGCTGTATTCATTCCTGAGTATATTCCCTATATTCAGGTGAAAAAGTGCTGGCCAAAATTCAGAGCAGTACCAGAAAAGCATGCCAGTAGGCATCAGCCTGCTGGAAGCACAGATAGCAGCTTTAATTAGTGCAGCTTCTATTATTTTATTAATGGCTTCAGTCAGACACATTCATGTGCTTATTCTCCAGTCCTTTAGATTGACAGTGGTTCAGAACAAGCTTATTATTCTCTATCACTATTTCTCCCTTGCTTATCTTCATTGCTTTGAGCGGAGATGGAACTGTTAAATACTTCTAATATTTTCTTTCCCATTCAGACAGAGGGAAAAAAAAAGGCAAAGAAAAAGATAATGAGATTGTCTTCTTGTCTTCCAATTTCATTTTTAAACCAGAGTTCTGGGTAGCTATACAAATGCCAAGCAGTCAGTTCTTATTTGCTCAGCTTTCCTCTAGCATAAACACAATTTCTTCAGTTTAGCCATTCCTGAATAGTGGTGGTCTGCAGTTGTTTAGATCCAAGATCTGAATTTGACATATGCTGATAATGCAATTCAACATACAACAGTCGAACATTTGAGTAACATTTGTCTCACACCAGCAACTCTGACAGGCAAAACCTGCTGCCTTTTTCTCCATACTATGTCCAGCAGGGTGCTTTTCTCCCTGATGTACCCATTAGGTAGGCTTTACTTTCTGGCTGTTAACTTTAAGGCATTAAATTGCTTTCGTGGGAAATTGTGTCCCAGATGGTCTACATAAACAGTTTCCTATGGTGAGCAGCACCCAGCATTATGAGTTAAAGGAATATTGCAGGAAAAGGAAAAAATTGCTCCTTTTCAATTGAGTGTTGCTATTTACAGTACATATAAAACAGAAAAGGGAGGTTACAGTGAGTTAGTCACTACCCTTCCACACTCCTCCTTTCTTCTCTACGAATTGTTGAAAATGTACCTGTGTTTTGGATTTGTTTTCAAAAGATAACTTTTTTTCCTTTCTATTTTTGTCTTTTTTTATATAGGAGTTAAAAAATCTTCTGTTTGGCTCTAGTCTCAGCTGCTTCAGTGAAGAATGGAAAATACAGAGTTTTACATTTAGTAACACGCCACAGTTAAAATACGGCATTGTGCAGAAAAAGGTACTGGAAATTACTTCCTGAAAGGCATTGCTGCTTTGCACACTGATTTTACAAAGGCTTTGTGTTTCAGCAGTTAAAAAAAGAAAAAATCTTCTAAAGACTCTTCTCTGTCTTTAACTTTAGTGGTTATCACTGGTTGATGTCACTTTGTCCAGTCTTGTTAGGAGACTTGGGTGGAGTATTTCTGATGGAAAGTTAAAGTAGCTACAGAAAGTGTTTCTCTGTGTGTGTGTGTGTGTGATTAGGAGTTATTCACAGGGAGGAAGACAAGCTGTTTCAGCTGAAAACCAGTGGTGGTAAGAGGATAAAAGGGCTTAGATCAAGGGCAGAGGAAAAGGATACATGAGGATGGAGTTTAATACGCTTGGTCTGTCTTAAAATGAAGTGACATAGCTAGAACTGCCTGCAGAGCCTGGAAAAACACAAGGAGATTTCTGCCTCATCATCACATGATGAGGTTCAGTCCTGAAATAAGAGGGAAGAAATGCCTCTGCAGTTTCACTGGGACACTGAGACTGCTGGTATCTTTAGCATCTATGTTTCTGCAGTTCTGGACTGCAACCACAAGATGCCAGCTCTACCCTAAACCAAGGTTTTCATCAGTTTGTAAAGCATCACCTACCAAGTGGCCCTTTATAGGGCCAAGTCTCCAGCAGGTCCCTATAGTGACCAGAGATGATAAAAACAGCATGTCATGACTAGGATCTGCCTGGAAAGCATGGACTCAAGACATACAAAATTTTGGTGGTAGCAATGATCTCTCTGGTCCAGGGTATTCAGTAGGAGACTTACTGATCTGGGGTCTATCAGTTTTGCCTGGGTACTTGATGCTTGCAGACAGAGGCTGCATTGCTTCAGATTGTCCTGCTCTTTATGCCAGATGCTGCTGGTCAGTCTGGTTTCTCATCTGGTTGATGCATGCACTCAGACCTGGGACCACACACAGGGCACAGGAGGTGTAGCTGCCTCCAAAAACATCCATTGTACAATTGCATCCTACAGAGCACTACAAAGTCATGGATGGAAAGAAAGAATGGCTTGAGTGTGAATGGGAGCACACGGCTTGCAAAAGTTTTCACCATCATGAAACAGTACACATTTCCTTGCTCATGGAGTGTCCCATTATTCCTCTCAGGGTGGCCCATGTGGAGTACTGGCTGCAGTTCAAGCTTGTGTCCTACAGCAGCTTATCTTTGCAGACAGTAACAGGAATAAAGACCCTCGGTGAGTCAGAAGCTGACATCAAAAATACTTTTCAATGCAGAAGTAAAAGAAAATAATTCACTGCTGCATCTAATCAGGAACTTTTTGATTTTGAACTCATTGAACTTCTCTTTGTCTGTGCCAGAGAAAGTTCTGCATGATTTACTTGTAAATACAAGCAAATCCCTTCCCTCACAACTGTAGGAATTTAAAGCTTGTTGGTTTGTCAATATAATTACTTGCTTGTGATTAGCCCCAGAACCTCTGACAAAACCTGACAGCTTGAATTGAGACCAACGAAAATTATTTACTTTTGGTATCCCATGAAGATACGATTTCAAAGCAAGTGTAATCCACGTTTGAAAGACAATGAAATTAATGCAGTTTTTGGCACTAAGAGTCTCAGGGAGGGTGAAAAATTAAAACTGCATTATTGTGGTTTTTTTTTTTAAGTCCTACTGTATTTGATCTTGCACAGTTAAACTCCTTAAAAGAATTTGAATTTGCGTTTTTAAAAGTGCAAAAATTAGCTAGGAAAACCTTACTATTTTGGTTCAGGTTAAAATGGGAGTAGATTTTTCAAGGCAGAGTGAGGCTTGTGCTCTTGTCCACAAAAAAGAAAAACCTCTGAAACTTCAATGCAAGAATATAAGTATGCATTTAGATTTTATGACCAGAATCTCCACAGAATTTGTTGAAAAACTACTTTTGTGCTTGTGGGAACAAAGAATTTGTTTCAGCTTGGAGGACAGCTTTTGATCATCTGCTCCTTGGTGCCTTTGATTCTCAAGTCATTCTCAATAGAAACAGAGATGTTGATATCTTTGTGT
The DNA here is from genome assembly GCA_013396835.1 of Psilopogon haemacephalus. Taxonomy (NCBI): domain Eukaryota; kingdom Metazoa; phylum Chordata; class Aves; order Piciformes; family Megalaimidae; genus Psilopogon; species Psilopogon haemacephalus. The sequence continues at coordinate 1,557,241 of VWZI01000780.1, read as the reverse complement.
TTTAAAATGGTTCAGTGATCATAAATGTCATAAAATTAACTGGCACTCAAAGAACTGTAAGTGTCCTAGCTCTTGCCAGCTACAACCTATCCTGTTTACTTGACAATATTTGCCTCTCCCATTTTCCCCCTCCTATTATTCACATGGTTTTGAAAGGTTTTGGTTTTACATATTTTGTCTATGAAAAATTGCTGCCGAAGTATGCAAAAAGTCTCCAAGGAATTTCAGGTTAGCAGGTGAGCCCTTTGCCTTTATTCACAGAAATACTAAAAGCCTGTAGGCTTCTAAAAATGAATAGCAAGATGGACTGTTTTATTCATGAGATAAACATACTTTTCTTATGATGTGTTTGCCATGGGCAGAAACTTTTGGTTAGGCAGAAAGCAAAGGAAGTCTCAGAGGTTGAAAGAGAGGATTAATATTCCTTTCAAACTCTAACTTGGATTTTCAAATTATGAGCCACTTCACAGTAAGTGTTTGACTTCAGGCTTCTCAGACGTTCAAGAAATAATTATTATGTTTCTTTCTTATTCTGCTACCTCTCTCAGAGACATAAATTGATTGCTGTGCTTCCTATAAGTGAGTGGCCGTATTAGAACAGAGAGATAAGAGAAAGTTGTGATGATAAATTTTTTTTTCACTTGAAAACTCTCACCAATTATTTCCCATATCTCACATCCTTCAAAGAAGGGAACATTTTCTAAATGAATATTATATTCAAGGCAGACATTGAACTTGAAAGTCTGTTTAATTTTTTGATGTTCAGTGTTTCTTGTTTAGTCTTTTGAATTCTTAGATCTTTTACTTAAATGCTGGGAACATGTTTTGACTCAATCTCCCATGGTGATAACACTCTAAAACTATTAATATCTGGGTTTCAAAGACTGGCATTCTTGAAGCCAGTAGAGAAAATTCCAGTTCTGTGCTTCCTAGGGAGATGATTGCTTCTTCAGGATCATGGATGTTGAGCTTTATTCTTAAATCTGCCATTTTTACATTATGTGACTTTTGACCTCCTGGTTCTTTATTTATTCACATCTTGGAGGTTAGAATAACAGCAGGTATTAGGAGATTTCAGTAAACACAGTTTGTAGGAAATGTGTTGCCAGTGCTGCTTAAATGTTTGGGATCAAGAGACTATACCAAAACCATTTCACAGTTAGCACAACATTGTGTAAGCTTGAAGCCAAGAACCTAAGTGAAAATATTTCAAAACCAATGGGACTCCAGAGATCAGGACTGGCAGTTACCACTAGCTCACCACTTTGGGGCATACCTTGTTAAAAAATTGTAAGAATAGTGTTTACTGCAGGTGGTACTTTAGATAAAGTTTAGTAGTAGGTTAGAGCATTAGATTTGTTGACAAGAAAAACTTCAGAAAGAAATTAAGAATGAAGGGCATTTATAAACTAAAAATCATAATTAGTATCAAACCCAATCCTATTATGTAATATTAAAACATTTTAATTACATTTTAATTATTTTAGTTTAATTCACTGGAAGGAGTTGCCCAGGGAGGTTGTGGCTACTCCCTTCCTGGAGGTGTTCAAGGCCAGGTTGGATGAGGCCTTGAGCGACCTGTTCTAGTGGGAGGTGTCCCTGCCTATGGCACAGGAGTGTTGGAACTGGTTGAGCTTTGAGGTCCCTTCCAACCTAAACCATTCTATGTTTCTATGATTCTGCAGATTTAACAATTGATTAGCTTCTGTTTTCCATTATTTGCACATATAGTATTGCTCCCTAAAGTACATCTACCTGGATTTATTTCTCCAACAAATTATAACTATATATTCTGAAAGTGCATCCATTAGAAGATTGGTTTTCAGGGTGTGTTCATAGATCTGTGCATAAGCAGTTCCTGTCGTTGGTGATGCATTATTTACTCTTCTATTCATTGTTGTTGATGTTGTTATGTTTTAAGAGTTCCATATAAACCACATCCTTCTATCACCTCTTAAGTCCAGTGCTGAGAGGTCTTCATACTGTGTGCACAGTGAGTGCTCTCATGGCATTTCATTCCGATGCTTAATCCTCAGAGAAATGGTTGGATTCAGCTGTACCTTGACACCTTGTATGTAATCTCAGTAACAGTACTAGCTCCCTCTTCAAGTTACAGGAATTTTTGACTTGGTGAACCAAGCTGTCTTTTCTCTTGACTACAGAGGAAGCTGAGGTAACTAAATGCTCATTTTCTGGGGCATCTTGCCGCAGTTTCTTTTTTTTTTTGGCATGATGACATCTAAATAATCTCAAAAAATACTCCTGTTCTTCTAGCCACAAACCTGCTATACTGTCTATACTGTAATCAGGAGTTTGCCTTCTAACCAGTAAACTTCTCAGTATGTGCTGTGATTCTTGTCTGTTTCTTCTGTTTCCTGGACTGTAGCTGTCTTCAGCCTTCTGAAGTTCACAGGACCAAATGCCTCACCATGGCTATCGCAGACATACTGTGGCGAGCAGGGGGCAGTGAAAAAGCAGTTGTGGCACTGTAAGTATGAGAAGTAGTTTGAGGTATTGTACAATGCTCATATGCTTATGTCTGTTATATACATACGCAGGCATGACCTTTCGGTACTTAGAAGGGCCAATAAGAAGGATGGGGACCTGTCGTGGCAGGTCAGGGGCCTGTTGTGACAGGGCAAAGAGTCATGGTCTTAAGCTGAAAGAGGGAAGATTTAGATCAGATGTTAGGAAGACTTTTTTTTTTTTTTAATTTTTTTTAAGATTAGAGTGGTGAAACAATGGCCCAGCTTTCCCAGAGAGGTGGTAGATGCTTCATCCCTGAAAACATTCCAGGTCAGGTTGGATGGGGCTCTGAGTAATCTGACCTAGTTGAAAATGTTGCTGTTCACTCCAGGGGGATCGGACCAGATGACCTTTAAAGGTTCCTTCCAACCCAAACCATTTTATGATTCTATGATAGTTTATAAAATATAAGTTTTGGAAGACACATTTTTGTGGTTTGAAATGGCTTAGGAAGAAACGCAAAATGTCATTTCTGCTGGCCCAGCTTTTGGAACAAAGATAATTTCTTTGAAATCGCTGTGAAAAGTCCTGTGAATTTCACCAAGGATCAGATTCCCCAAAAGTCCTTAGCAAGAGTTATTTTTTCAGGTACAGCAATTTACTCCCAATAATTTTGTATTGCAGGATATGCTATTATGACTGGGATTCATTATCTTCTGCTGTAGCTGCCTATTAATTCTTTGGTTTATGCTATGCAATTGGGCTTCTTGTACACAAGACATCGAACTTTTAGATCACTAACTTTGGCTGTGCTGGATCCTACATGACCTTGTTAACTGAGACAGGTTTTATGAGAAGAGATAATTTCTTTTATTAGGTAACTAAGATAGCTGAGAAATAACAGAGAAGCTTTTGGGCACAGAGGTCCTTCTTCATATCTGAAATAGAAACAGCAAATTTAAAGACATTTCAAGTGATATTTTGCATATCTAAAATGCTCCCTCTGTGATGATATTGTACATATGTTTTCTGCTTGTTTTAATGTCATTGCTTTAATATTCTTTCCCAATAAAAACTGTCATTAACATCATAAACCTGTATTTATCCTCTTTCTGTGTAGAGAAACTTGTAATTCAAACTAAGTAGACTGAGAGAGCACAACACAGCTAAAGTATATGCTGCACTGATAAAAGTGTGCTTACTATGTAATATGAACTTAGACAAAAAGCCTTATTTTGAGAAAGTGGTTAAAAATAAAATCTTTGGCTCATCATTCAGTTCATATAATGTATTGATTTCTCTTTAATGCTATTTTATTTCATTTAATATGAGTTTTCGTTTTGTCTGAATATCCTCTTCAGGCCATCAGGAAGACAGCAGTTCACTCCCATAGGAAAATACAAGGCAGATGGAATCTTAGAAACTGTAAGGCTCTGTGTAGCTCACAGTAATATTCTCCATATAATCTCATTCTAGCTTCTCTTATTTTAGTACAATAAACCTGATTTCCATTGCTTGCTTAGTATTTTAAAATCTTTTATGTCATATTAGTTCAATTGTGATTCAAAACCCCATAGGAAAAATGTAGTCTGTATTCTGTCTGACTCGAATTGTCCCAGTGTCTGTGGGCAATTGAGCTCTCTGAAGTCCTTTATGTTCCATTTACCTTCCATGCTTGTAAACTATGCCCAAGTTTATTGATATGCATTTAAAGTGAACGTGAATCCTTCCAAGCCAAGCAGCATTGCCATCAGCATTAAAAGGCAGCATTTTCTTCTTGTCTTACACATAATACCTTGCCTTATTTTTTTCCTCCAGATTCTCCAAATGGCAAGATACTTTCCAGTTATGCCTTTATTTCCAGCTGAAGCAGTCAAATGGCTTTGCAAACCCCAGACTTTAGTGGTGTAAGGAAATATTACCAGCCTCTTAAATGGAGGAATGGATGTGTCAACAACTTTTCAGAATCAGTTTGGGAACGACTGGCAGTCAAATACCTGTAGAAACAGGGTGACTGCAGCAGAAAACCTTGGGTATAATATGCTGCCCCACGAGACAAGATAGATTATTTAATGAATATGTTAACATAATTCTGAGCTGCTGGCTGTTTTGGCATGTAACTAACACCATTTTGCTGCCTCTAAGTACTGCTTATCAAAGGTCGTGTGGACACAGCCACTGTGATAATGCGACGGAAAGGAATACAACCCAGACTGCTTGGTCAAACTTTACTCCATAAATGCCAGACTATTGTTTCTGTCAAAATCCAAAGATGTAGAAATAGACAAAGAGTGTTAAAGTAAGGGCCTGTATCTGTGAACTCTCCTGAACTTGATGTTAAATAAGAGTTTTCTGAGCGTGAGAAGTGGTGCTTTGACAAACCCTTGAGCTACTTGCCTGTTCTATGTATTCTAAAGATGCATTATTCCTATGTTTTCTCTAGGACTGCTTTTTCCTTGATTAAACAGTGCTTAAAATTGAATCAAACTGTGCAATGAATTAAAAACAATAAGAATCAGTATTTAAAATTTCAGAATACATGAAGTGCTGAGATAAAATATAATACCAAGTAACAACAGTAACAGCTGGATTTCATTGGATCTTTATTCCATTTTGTTAACTCTGGTCTTTCCAGTCAGATTTGTCTGCTTTAGTTCAGCTTTCAGGTTGTAAAAATGTGTTGTTCTTGTTTCAGTTACTTTTGGTTTGTTGTTTTTAATTTTCTTCCCAGCTAGTACTACATAGTGCCACAAGATATGAAGATTTGATTGCATTTCTACAGCAGAACATTTCCCAGGTATTGTGTATAGAAAAGATACTAAACCTATTACAGTTCACTTCCACTCTTTCTGTGTTTGTCAGTCTCATATGATGTTCTCTGAGCATTATTTCAAACACTATGTGGACACCTCTTGCTTTTTAGCACACAAAGAAACAATTTCAGTTTTAGGATAAATGTGAACAGCTCTTTCAATTTTTAATTCAGTTTGCAATTCTTCAGGATTGGGCAAAAAATTAAATAGTCAACAAGGAAAATGAAACCAATCTTTCTGTTTTTCAGTTTGAAACTGGTCCGTGTGGGTGCATCCTTCTGACTGTGTCTGTCATCTTGTCAAGATCTATCAATCTGTGAGTATATCCCTGTTCCATACACAGCAAAGCAAACAAGCTGTGCTAAGCAAGGCAACGATCATGATGTACTTAACTCTCTGGACATACTAACCTATCTTTGATGTTTGCTCTGAAAAATGCAGGGAATTTATATATATTACTCACCTAATCTTGCCTTTTTTGATGTATACATGTAGACTTGTGTGTGCATATGTATATATATATGTATATATATATATATATATATATATGCTGTTAAAGCAGCAGTGATCAGTCCACCCTATCTGATATCAGTCACTCCATCTAAACATTAGGCTTCATGTCTAGTTGTTGTCTATGCTCCTTACACTCCTTGTCTTGACAGTTGAAAGCAAGACTCATTTAGAGGGTTGTTTGTGTCACATATTTAGGTATATCTGTTAGGTAAGGCTGAATAATTTGCTCGTGATGCTCCAATCTCTCCAATCCCTTTATTTTAGAAAGGCTGGTATCAAATAGATTAGGCACCTAATTTGTAGATGGTTTTAAGTAAGGTAGGACACCAGCCTGGTCTCAGCTTATTAGTGTAATAAATCTGCTGAGCTCTAACTAAGGAGGAGTCATTCTTTGTGACAGGAAAGGTTAAGATTGGATATTAGGAAATTTTTCTTTACTAAAAGAGTAGTTAGGCATTTGAAAAGGATGCCCAGGGAGGTGGTGGAGTCACCATCCCTGGAGGTGTTCAAGAAATGTGTGGACATGGCACTTTGGAACATGGTTTAATGGCCATGGTGATGTTAGGTAGACAGACTTGGTGATCTTAGACGTCTTTTCCAACTGAAGCAATTCTATGGATTTTAGTTGTGCTTTTATAAAGACTAAAATTATTTTTGTGGTACTGTCAATATCAGAGTGGGTCAGGCTATAAAAGCTTTCTTCATTTTGTCAAATTCCACTTTTGTAAAAATCTCCTACAGTTATCTGTAAGTGAAAAGATCTGTTCCCTGACAGCTTGCAATAACAACTGACAGGAACAGAGCAGCTTGAAAGCAGCATGGGTTTGATTTATGTAAGCTTTTATTTCTTCAGTTTCTGCATTGTCTTGAAAATAGCTTCTTAACCCAAATTTGTGATATGCATTCACTTCTCACCTGCTGAGACTTACAAGGGTTCATGGACTGCTTTTTGGTTCTGCTGTTGTTTCTTCCTTTCTTTTGCTTAGAGTAATGCTGTAGCCATTGGCTTGAATCCATTTTGCACTCCAGCACAAATGACGTAATAATTTTATAGTGTATGTCATTTATCCTCATTTCTCTGAGCTGGTTACAGCAGAGATTTTTAGATTAGCAAAGGCATTTGAGCAAGTAACAACACATTTGACATTTGGTAGGATCACCAGAGCAGCAGTGTTCCTAATTGCTATCGATTGCATGGCTTTACTTGCTATAAAACGGTAAACATTCTTTAATAATACAAGCAAGGAGCTTATTTTTCCCATCACCTCTCAGTTTTTAAACAGATGGATTATGACAAGGCCAATCAATCATCTCCTTTTGTATTTGGGGGAGCTAAGTGTCTAAAGTGAACGTGAAAATTCCTTATGGTGCCTATTTGCATTTTTAGGTATCTAAATATTATTACAGTTCTGGTCCACAATGTCAGAACTGTTTATAAAGTTTCAAGAAAGATTCATGTGTGTTTCACAGAACTTAATTTTAAAGGACCATTACTCTTCTAGCATGGTACTGTGTAATACTTGCATTGATACCTATCTCTTGTTTATAAGAAGCAAGATCTTTTTTTTTCTTGTCTCTAGGTGCAGCAGAATGTGTTTTCAGGCCTTTGCATATTTTTTTCAGAAGTGCAAACTACATTTTGTTTATGCAGTTTTGAGCAACAGATCTGCACAGCTATGCCATAATGCTTCTCTTAGACTATTGCAAATATCAAGACAAAGAACTTACTGCTCGTATCATCAAGAAGTATGTACCATTTAGTGAGTGTTACAAGCATTGCAAGTAATTATTTACATAACTGGCATAGTTCTGGACAAATAGTTGAAGGCAAATAAGAGTTGGTTTAGACAATGGAATTTTCATCCTGTAATGATTCTTCCTGAGACTTTTTGTGTCCTAGCTTTTAAACAAAAATTAGTGGAACTGTGGGTTTATTTTTTTTTTTAAGAAAATTCAGTGGAAGTTTCAGTTATCCTGATTTTTTTAGTCTATTTTACTAAAATAGCTAGATCATGGTATCATAGAATCATTGTAAAAGACTTTTAAGATCATGAAGTCCAATGGTAGCCCAACTACCGTGGACCACTAAACCATATCCTGAAGCAACACGTCTGCATGCCTCATTAATGTCACCAGAGACGGTGACTCCACTACCTTCCTGGGCACCCTGTTTCAGCGCCTCACCACTCTCCCAGTGAATAAGTTTTTCCTGATGTCCATTCTAAACCTTTCCTGGCACAACTTAAACCCATTTCCTCTTGTCTTATCACTAGTTACCTGGGAGAAGAGATTAACACCACCTTCACTACAACCTCCTTTCATGTAGCTGTAGATAGCAATAAGATCTCTCCTTAGCTTTCTCTTCTCTAGACTAAACAACTCCAGCTCTCTGAACTGCTCCTCATATGACATGCCCTCCAAATCCCTCACCAGCCCTCTTGCCGTTCTCTTGGACATGCTCCAGAACCTCAATGTCTTTTCTACACTGTGGCACCAAGAACTCAACCCAACATTCAAGATGTGGCCTCACCAGTGCTAAGTTAGAGGAGCATGATCACTTCCCTACTCCTGCTGGCCATACTTTTCCAGATACAGGCCAGGATGCTGTTGGCCTTCTTGGACACCTGGGCTCAATGCTGGCTCGTGTTCAGCCAGCCATCCACCAGCACCTCTAGGTCCTCTTTGTGAAATGTTTTCTTACCTCTCCTATATAGAAAGAACATCTAAATAATGTACTCATATAGAGGCTTTAAATTTTAAACATCATGACAAAATTTTGAATTATAGTGATTGATCACTAAAATGGGACATGAAAGTCAAAGTTGACAATGCACCATTCATGATGAAAACCCAGTCTCAGCTATACTTGCCTAGGGATGGGCTTTATGCAGGCTATTATTTTTAAAAAAGAGTGTGTATTATTATTATAGTAATTGGGATATCTGAACTTACCAGTTCAATTTTCTGTGATAGATGAAAAAAGAGGACAATAAAGTTTCCCTTTAGTGTGAACCAGCTTCTGCACGAGGACAGTTGAAACCTTTCCTTTTCAGCATTGAAAAGGAGTAACTTGTATGTGATAAAAATGTAAACATCCATCCACAGTAATAATTTGGAATAAGGGCAGGGAGGCACTGAAGAGGTTGCCTGGGGAGGTCATGGATGCTCCCTCCATGGAGGTATTCAAGGCTGTGTTGGATGATGTCTTGAGCAATCTGGTCAAGTGGAAAGTGTCCCTGCCAATGCCAGGGGGTTGGGACTAGGTGATCTTCCGGGTCCCTTTCAACCCAAACCATTCTGTGAATCTCTTGAGTAATGTTTAGTAAGGAGTGGTTATATATTAGTTCTCAGAGTCCAAAAACTTATGGCCTTGGCGCTGGATTTCAAAACAAGCCAGGGTACTTTTTTTTTGCCCAGGATAAGTAACCATCAACACTGAGAGACAAGGAGGCCAAAAAAGCATGAAGAGATTCAAATAGATTTAAACCAAGGACTTTAACAAACATACCTCTACCTTTAAACCCACCTGTCTGGATGTGATCTCCACGTGCCCTGTTTTTGCATCCTGCCTTGGTGTTTGCCACTGCTGCTGAGGGGATGCTGGGACAGGCTTGGCTCTTGGTCTGGCTCCATCGTTTTGGCATCGTTACGGATTTTTCTTGTAACCGGAAGGTGCAGATTGCAGCGAGGTCTGCGGGGCAGTTGTTGTAAAGCCCTGGCAGGCAGGGGATCTGTGTTTAATGGGAACGCATGCCAGGAAGTGCAGCGTTTTGCGCCGCTTTGTAGATTGTGGTAATGAGTTTATCATACTCCCTGCGCTGACGATCATCACTGGTAGAGCCGATAACAAATGGCCAACGAGGAGTGAGAATTCCTGAGGAAGTTGCTGAGAACGTGTTGTTGTTTCTGGTACAGGAAGGAGTGCTGGTCACTAACAATTGCAGCCTCTTTCTTTTTGGTTTTTCTTTTTCTTTTTTAACAACGCAGTGAAAAATTACAAGAGAGTGGGTGTGTTGTACTAGCTCAGAGAACTAATCTTCCTCAATGTACATGGTCAGATCTTCTTCTTAAGAGTTACAAGATATTTGCCATGTAGCTGGGAGAGACTGAGCTTAAAAGGCGGGCTACAAGCTCCCCGTGTGCACCTCACCATTGCATATAAGCAAGTTATGAATACTCAGGAGAGGTTTACACTGAGCCAGTAATGGCAGCTTCAATGAACCCCACAGGCTTAACTTGTTGCAGCATATGCTGGAACTGGAGCACATGCTTTCTCTGCTCGATGCTGCCTCATCACCTCAAACACTTGGCACCTTCCTCACTCAGCTTACTCATGCAAAACCACTGCTAAATTGGGATCTGGCTGCTTCTGACCCAGTCATTGAAAAACCCTCTTGAAATTTCATCTTGTTACCAACCAGTCATACCAAACTGTATATTTTCACCGCCAATGTTTTCTTAATCTGTGCAATAACTTTGCTGAAGAAAACCATCGTTGCTAGAACTTACTGTAGCACACAACATAATGAATAAGGGAATTCCTAACGTTGAATTCCTTTGTGCAAAAGCAGTTTCCAAACTACCTGGGGAAAATAAATAGAGCCTCTTCTGAAACACAAATTCATTGTGCTGCTCAAAGATTTGCTGACCAGTAGGTTCAAAACACCAGTGTCTCCACTCTCTTTTGCTGACTGAGGAATACTTTATCACATACTGATAGCAGATCTGCTGTTAGCATTGGGCATTTGGGTATCTTTTCTTTTTTTTTTTTTCCCCTCTGAAGTGTTTCTGTGAGAATAAAGAAAACAATGCCTTTATCTGTGGGAAAAAAAAAGGCAGGCCAACAGGAGGCTGTATACTTCATTAGGGCTGGCTACTTGTAAACCTAGGAAGATACACCTTACTGTGATCTCACAACTCTAATAAATATCCTTCTGTAATATTTACTGCTCCAGAAATGTGTACAGCCCTCTTTCAAAATTACTTTCCTTTCTGAGTGTGGCAATTTTGGTTGGCGGGGATTATTTTATCTTTGTAGATTTTGGGGTTTTTTGGTGGTTTTTTTGGTTGGGGTTTTTTTGTTGTTTTGTTTTGGTTTGGTTTGGGGTTTTTTTTGTGCTTTAGTTTTACAAGTCTCCAGTGTCTTCTTATTAAGTAGAATAACCTGAATTTTGATTCCTTAATTGTCTAGGGCTTGTCACACCAAATAAGCCTGCCTCTAGTTATTAGTAATTTATTTAGTTCTCTGAAATCTGTCAAAAATTTTCTACTAAGGGTCCTCATACAATTAAAACATTGTTCTGTGCCTGTGAGCACTTCTTGGTTTCTGTGGTGCTATTTTACTGAGCTAGGAAAGTTAAAATTTCCTTAATTTTTCCTTTTAATCGTTCCTTGAAATAACCCCATACAAGCATCGAATCATGTTAATAGCTGTCCAGTAAACTTATTCCATCCCAAAAATATCCTTCCTCTAAGAAATGAAGCTGAGCTGCCCTTGGCACGTTACAGGGGATGGAAATTTTAACTTGTTTGAAATTCATGTTAGAGGAAAACCTGATCAGACTGGCTAAAGGGTTAGTGACTGCAATCCCTCTCCAGCTTTGGAGAGCATAGCTGCTGTCTTTACAGAACTAGTTCACCATCCTGAGTGAAAACTTGCTCATCTAGGGAGTCTGGTTTTGGAATGCTCCAGGGATGTTGGATGAGCTGTTCATTGTTACCATTGTTTTGCCCTGTGCTCTGCTCAGATATATCTGTTTGTCAACTTGGTTTTAGTTCTGTAGTTATTTGTCTGGCTGCAAGATGTATTCTGAGAATTTTCCTCTAAAAAATCACCAAATTTCTGCCATTACAGCATTTCACTGGGAGAAACACTGTTTTTTATATCTATATCTACACACACACATTATATATTGATAGTATATATTGATACCTATGGGCTGTAATGAAGACCAGAAGCTCTCCTTTCCAAAGAGTCAGAAAGAGTGAAGCCCAATAACTCTGACCATGTCTGTACTAACTTGTAGGGCAGAGTGTGTTCATCCTTGTTTCACACGGGACAAAGTTATCTCAGATATCCTTTCTGTGTTTCTTTCTGCATCGTTGATTGTGTAATAACCCAGGTTCTGATTGGTTCCTTGCCTTTTAAACTCTTTCTGTCACGTAGGACACTGAAAAGGAAAGTGATGCTCTGTTGGTGCATGAATTATGGGTGGAACAATGTGTCCTCCACCCTGAATCTACTTTCCTCAACTGACACCTTTTCCTGTCTCAGAGCCAATCTCTTAATTTAGAGTTCACCTAAAATGCACCTACTCTTCTCATGCAAGGCTTTCTGCGAAGTGACCATTTGGCTTGTCCAATGGTAAAAGCAATTACAACGTCACACACAGGATGCAGCCATGTGGGGTATACTAAGTTCTTGATGGAAATACCTTTTTTCAGTGAGCTAGTTTTCTATGAAAACTTTTTCAGAGGCAGTTCGCCTCCACTTGAGATCACCTGGGAAACCAGCAGCTAAGGGAAGTTCCGTGTGAGAGCAGTTTGAGCTCTGTGTTTTATGTTGTGTAATATAAATACATGTCATCACATGTGTTACAGCTTCATCTTTTGGTGTTTGAAAAAGGTAGGGAAGCAGCTAGTTTTGAGGGGAAACAGCTGTCAATTACGTTACAGAGCTAAAAAAACAAGTAGCTTGACCTAACTGAAAAATCCATATGACAGAGTCTCAAACCTCTGCAACACCCATTTGTAATTTTACAACATGGAGGAAGCATGAGAATAGATTTACCAAAATCAGTGGGAAGAGAATAAATAGAGTTGACATGGGATCCAGTCCTTAGTAGGGAATAATTGACTCCTCCTTTACTTGGGTAAGTGAACTCCTGTACCTCCTGTTACAGGCTGCATGCAATTCACAATCTTCAGGATCTTCCTTGTTTTCCATGTCTCTCTGGTGTGAATTGGGCAGAGACCCTTCTTGCTGGAGTGTTCAATGAGCAAGAAATGCTCATTACATTAAGAAATAATGTATTAAATATAGAGCCTTAATGAAGCACATAGTGCAGCTTCAGCTGCTGAAAGGGAACCAAGAAGGGAGTTTGCTTGAAAGAAGTTAATGTTTTTCCTTTAAACAAAAGAAAGGCAGGGATAATAAGTGAGACAGCTTTAGCAATATTTGAAGTAGGATGTGAAACCAAGATTTGAAGATAGGATATTTATATTATTTTGAAAGTGGATATTCAGTAAAATATGCTGATTTATGAAGTATAACTTTGTGTAAGGGATCCAGGGGACAAAAGAATGAAGATAGGACTGATGGTAGAATGATGTTTTGAAGAGAAAATACAGGAAAGGGGAGTAGAGTCTGACACAAATGTGTAGGCATCTGTCAAATTTGATCTGCCAATAAGGAAGCTATATATCCTGCTGGATAAGGAACATGACCTAGGTGAAAATATGTCCACAAAGACAAAGAAGAGTTGAATTAGGCTTGAAGAAGTTTGTTTCACTGAAGAAGAAGGAACAAAGGTTAGTGGTAAAGGAAAATGAAAAAAGTGAAGCTAATTTAGCAAAAGAGGGAAGGATCAGGAAGACAGATGATTGTACAGGTTCTGTTTGCATCTTTCTACATGAGGAAGACTGGTATGTTGGTAATGGGAAAAAACGTGGACTTGCACAAAAAACAGAGGAAGAGGTGAGACTTTTCTCTGCCTGTTGAAGAAAATTCAGGAAACCTGTTGCCATCACTGGTTCGCATAACAAGTAAGTTCTCTATGTATTGGATGCCAGCAAACCTGGTGAGGATGTGCAACAGAAAGATTTCTTAGGGCAACAGGGGAAAAAAAATTCAAATTGTTCCCCTGACATGTCCACTTCCTTCTAGAACAGATCAGGATAAATCATAAAGCTGAGGAACGTGAATAAAGAGAGGGAAGTTATTAGCTCATTCTCTGGAGAATTCTCTGATCTCTAGAGTGCCAAGGAATGAAAAAGAGCTCCACCACTTTAGTAAGAAGAAATGGTTCAAAGTCAGGATAGATAATTGGAATCTGTGTATAGAAACTTGAATTAATTTTGTGTGAGGTAGAACTGAACCTGAAAAAGGAAGGAAGGAAAAATCAGCCAGGCATATTTTTGATTAATTTCATCCCTAATCTTACATAAGATTTTCTGAGCTGTTCATTGCTTTGTCAGACTTTATGAATGGAACCAATCCTAAGTGCTTACATTCTTTGGCATGCTGAACTACTTGCCCCATTTAAACATTCATCAGACTCACATATCTGTTGCAGTAAATCTTTAGAAATGGATGTTCTCCATTTCTAAATGTTGAAATAGCTAGCACCTAAAATCACAGGTACAATGACAATGATGCTTAATGGCTTCTCACAATAGAGGTCACTGTATCAGGTCAAGCAACTCAGCCTTTATCTCAGCAGGTTGAGAAGCTATAGGCAAAATTCTGAAAAGAGAGTAACTAACTACAGAGATAAATGAAAAATGACAGGGAATGCAGTCTAATTTAGAAGGAGATAAATCATACCAGACTGAACTAATACTCTACTTTGTTAGGAGAGCTGCTTTTTTAAAGTGGGAAATGGAATAGATGGGTTCTACTTGAACTTCAGGAAAGCCTGCAATTATAGTAGCTAGCAAATGGAGAACTGCTATTTAAACTGAAAAAGGAAAAGTATAATAAAATTAGTTGCTGGAGAGGCAATAAGAGGGGTTTATATTTGATGCCATGCTGAATTAGATATTATTTGCTAATGTTCAAATAAGAGATCTCGTAAGAATTTTAAAGGCGATAAAGAAAAATGACTGAGAGTTATCAGCATGAAGAAAGTTACTGGTAGAGCTCCTCACTGATTGGTTTGGTATTAAACTTTTAATTTCATTTTCTAATGTTGGGTTTAAGGGAGTGCACTGGGCTGTAGATTAGGAGTGAGGGATTCAGAAGAGTCAAGCCTTTAGCTCACCACTGATGGTGACCTTGATACCTAAAAGTCTTCTGGCTTTAAATTAATGCAGTTTTCTGTTTTCAACTGATTTAAAAATCATGTAAAATTCTGTGCAGGGGTAAAGGAGTGTTAGTAGTAATGGTTTATTCATTATGGCTGTTTTGACATCAGATAGCCAAGACAGCAGTATAAACACTGCTTGTCGTCAATGAATGTCTTCACAGCCTGGCAGAAAACAACACATTGTTATCATTAGCTGATATCTTTATTATGCATGAAGTGTTCTTGCACTTAGAAGCTGACACATTTTATTACAACACCATAGATTCACCTGCACAGAAGCTGGAAAATCTTTGTCAGGTATGAATAATAATCTTAAAGCCATTTCGAATAGGTGTAAATCTCATAGCTATATGCCTGACGTTTGCTTCCTCATTAGCAGAGATGATGTGAAAGGCAGATGTTCTTCTTCTTGAAAATCTGAGATACACCTCTGAACTCCCATATTGTTTGTACCTACAGATGAAATTAGAACTTCCTCCTATTGTCTTTGTCATATGTCCCATCGTCCCTAACTGACGCATATTGTCTAGTCCGCTCATTTCAGACAAGGTTACGGCGTTTGCAAGATGAAACTGTTTCTAAAACTTAAAAATGGCCAAAATCCAAAGATTATTATCACCTCATCCATTGCTTGCAATGTTGCATGAGAGAGTTTTCCATATCACAGGCACACTTTCCCTGGTCTTTTCTTTGATTTCACACCAGCACCAGATGCTATTGTGGCACTTTGTTGTGACCAAAACCAACTTATAAGTTATCTTTAAAATATATATTTTTTTTTAAAAAGGGAATTGTGACTTAATGTCTCTGACTTGATTGGAATGATTTAAAGAATCATGTGGGATAGAAATCTATTATAAACTATGTGTCACATTCTGACTTTGGTGTTCAGAGAAATCCCAACAAGAAAATAAATACGTAAAGTTTGGGATGGAGGCAGGGAATGACCCAACTTTTTGCTTAAGAAATAAAAATTTTAACAGAGCTTGTTTAGCAGCATTGAAGGGAAATTTCTAGTTAGCTCTACTCTAACCACCTCAGTGCAAATCCTAAACAAAATATTTTCATTAAAAAAAAAAAAAAGGTCAGTTATGCTAATTGCCAGAAAACACAAGTAATTGATGCATAAAAGATTTTGCAAGTCAGATGAGAGTTAGAAGGCAAGCTGTATGTGGTAAACCAGGTTTTAACTAATGATAAAACATCCTCTCTAA
Source organism: Psilopogon haemacephalus (assembly GCA_013396835.1). Classification (NCBI taxonomy): domain Eukaryota; kingdom Metazoa; phylum Chordata; class Aves; order Piciformes; family Megalaimidae; genus Psilopogon; species Psilopogon haemacephalus. The sequence continues at coordinate 1,541,209 of VWZI01000780.1, read as the reverse complement.
CTTTGTAAATACAATACTAAAATACGAATGTAACCAAAACAACTGAGATCAACATGTTTTGTACTTGAAAGGAAATAGCTTTTTAAAAGAGCCTTAGAATTAATCTGTGGAGTTTCCAGAATATAGTGCATTTTTTCTCAAAACTAGATTAGACATGTATTTATGTATAAAATAATGTTTGCAATTACACTGCATCTGCAGGATAAAAATGATCACAGTTTCAACCTTTATTTTTTAGGTCATCAACCAGTCACTAATTCTATAATTCTAAGAGTTATGGAAGAGTGAATTTGGTTTAGGGAGATATTGCTCCGTAATTATCATTATTTCAACTACATGGACTTTTCACATTGATGTCATAGAATAGAATAGAATAGAATAGAATAGAATAGAATAGAATAGAATAGAATAGAATAGAATAGAATAGAATAGAATAGAATAGAATAGAATAGAATAGAATAGAATAGAATGGAACAGAAGAAAAGAGGAGAGAAGAGAAGAGAAGAGAAGAGAAGAGAAGAGAAGAGAAGAGATAGAACCACACAATGGCATTGCAAATGTGTTCACCTAGAGTCCTTTCCTTTCCCTTCCCCCTTCCCTTTCCTTATAAAATTTCATTTGCCACGGGTATAGTTGGTGTACAGTTTGAGGCTTTTTCTCCCCCAGGATTGAGATGTTAACTCTAATGAAAACAAACCAAACAAACAATTGTACCTCAACATTTTCCACTCCTTCCCAGCGTGCGCAACGATTTCGATGTGCTTACAAACCGACTGATTGGCAGCCATGGTTATTGTACTCAGGTAAGGGGAGCATGTGTGTGCCTGGGGATGTCATACACCTCTGCATGTGAACTGACCTCTGCAACAAAACGCAATTCTTATTTTAAGTTCCTTATGTTTTCCAGTTTTCCCCACAACGTCAAGCACCTTCATCCTTTATTCTTTCCTCCCTTGTGTTTTGGTGTATTGGTGTCCTTGCTTTCAGAGCCTCTACTTTTTACTCTGCTTTTCTGGCCCACATATGTCCTGCCTGTGTGTACATGTGCCCAGTCTCCTTTCATTTGCCTCTTTTGGACTCCTTATTTTTTTTTAGTGCAGAAATACTGCTGAGACTGCAAACTGAGTGTCCTCCCTGCCATTTCAGAAAGGAGACTGAAGTTGCATGTCCAGTTGTACAGCTTCACAGTAAATGGTCACTGTCCAGCTAAGTGATTTAATGCTGACTGAAGCTAGCTGGTAACTTATGCCTGGAGACACTGACTTATTATAGGTGTGTCTAAAAGACATATGGTGCTTGAGATCATAAGCAGTCTGAGTTGCTGTCTGACACTTAGGACCACAACTTTACATAGTCTATATTCCAGCTCATTTCCTGTACCAAAAGTCTCACACTGGCTTTAGGCCTGCAGAGGCATCCACCCAGTTGGAAACAGTTTGCCTTGGACACAGAGGTGCAGGGCAGGTCCCACAATTCTGAGACATGGCTTCCCCTAAAGCTGAGACATGGGCAGATGTGTGGTCTGAATGTGGTCCACAGCTGTTCAAAGTAGTTTGGCATTTTGGCTGCAAAAAGCCAAGCTTCATCTTCTTTTCTTGTACTGTTTCTGGAAGACTTTCATACTGTGGTTATGTGGTGACTCCTCAAGAAGGTCATGGAATATCACTGCTGGATTTGAAGTCCTAAAATCATCAGTGTCAACCTACAAACTTTGGGGAATCCTGCAGGAGAAACATGGGGCTGTAACTGTGTGCAGTATTTTTTAAATCATAGATCAAGTCCAAACTGGCAATGCCACTGCTATTCATGTCTTCAGGCATGGCAAGTTGGATTATTTTGTCTGGAAACTTTCTTCTTCTTATTTCCCTTCATATTTCTTGACATGTGTTATTTATTAATAGTTACTTGGGTCATTGCTGCAGCACAGTCTGCTGCTAGATGTTGCCATGTGTTGTGACATCCTAGTTGGCTCTTGTGGGATCTCATGCTAAGATGTCTGGTGTCTCTATTCATTGAAAAAAAGTTCAATTGGAGAGGAAATAATCAACAATCTGCTGTAAGAAGTGTCAGTATATTAGTGATGCAGACCAGATGTGAAGCCATATGGGTGAACGTCTTACTGAATGGGGCTTAAGTTCATCCAGAAAATATCAGTGAGAGAAAAAAAAAAAATTCTTCTAACAAATCATGTCCAATGTACAAAATAACAACATCAGATAGTACTGTGCTGGCTTTCACTGTAGTGAAAAAGAGACACCAGAATATTTTAATTTAAATGCCCCATCCAACACTAATATGAGAAAGTTGAGAAGTGGATGTAGAAGTTCATCAGCAGTTTACCTTTGGTAAAATGGACACCGAAATCCCCACTAATATTTCCTCATTTCACTTTGGGAGTAAACTTTCTTCAAAATATCTGGAAAAAAAAAATTATAAGAAATCTTAATCCTAAAGCTAAACTTAAAGCCACCACACAAGTTAAGGGTCTGTTCCATGCTTAACTTTCTCAGTCCTGACTCAGTCTTGTGCTGATGTCTGGTAGAGACAAGACATCTAACTAATTTTTTGTGTTTTAAAATACCACAAACAGGAATTGGTGAACTTGCTTCTGACTGGCAAAGCTGTGTCCAATGTTTTCAACAACGTGATAGAGCTGGACTCCGGAAATGGCAATATCACAATTTTGAAAGGTATCACAAGCCGCAGTGACATTGGTTTGCTGTCTCTCTTCGAGCACTATGATGTTTGTCAGGTATGCTTTCCATTTGCCTAATTTTAAGTAAAAAAAGGAATCAATTACATTTAAAATTGGCTTGGAATGAAAATAGCAGTGAAGAAATTATGGACAGGACTGAGTTGCTCACTCATAGGTCTTAGATGCCCCAAGGCAGAGCAGTCTTCCTCTGGATGCTAATCCTGTGTCATGTCTTCCACCCCTTGTTAAGGGACTTTAGTAGTCTGCAGCATCTGAAATCTTACATGCCTGTCTTGTTTTCTAACTGCTCTCCTGATGTGAGGGTCATCTTGCAGGCTAACACTTCTATGTAAGTAGCTGCTGTAAAGATCTATATACATCAAATAGGACCTGTTAAGTGTGATCTGTGGAGCTGAAAAATGTTCAGCTGACAAAACATAACTGCACTCCAGGCTGAGCTGAACAATTTTCCCTGACAGTATTCATTAGGTCTCCACTGATCATAGTCAATAGAGACACACTGTTCAGATATGGACACCTATATCTTATTCAAGTCAGTATAAGCAGAAGCCAAAACTCACTGTAAGTATAATTTTTTACACAAGTGATGAGGAGCCAGATTGATTTTAATCCCTACTCCCTGCTGTAATGGTGATGATACTGTATTAGCAGTGAAGCAAATTAAAAGCAGCTGTCAATATAATGGGAATATTCACTTTAACATGTCTTGGAAATCAATATTTTAACTGCTTAAAAATGTCAAAGAAGAGACAGACATCGATTTACCTTGGAAAACCTTGTGTGAGGCTTTCACTGTCACCTCACCAACAGACATTGTGGTTGAGACAGACTACCTTCCCCCTAAAGACAAGTTCTATCTCAGACAGACAATCCTGTGTTTGATGCCAGGATGTTAGCTGAAATTCTCTTGCTCATGTTAGACATTTGCAATGGTCTCACCTAGATTTGCAGTCAGTGCCTCTATAAAAGTTTGAAAGTGATTAGCAAACAATTTGTTTGTCCTGATTATAAAAGTGTGACTGAGAACAAAGCTTGATTTCAAGTGTTTCCCACAAGGCTAAAGTCAGTTATGTTTTCCTACTACTGACAAATTACAGTTTTTGTTGGTTTGATTTGAAGCAGCCCTTTAAGTTATTCATACAGTTTTAAGGCTTAAATTCAGTCAAGACAGCCTATCAGTATATACAAATCAGATTATTTCAGAACAAACTGGACTAAAAATAAATCAGCTTCTGTGTCTAGATCAAGCTCCTTGTTTTTTTCTAAAACCAGTGTAACATTTTAAACCTCAAAAATAGTTATGTGCCACTGTAGCATTTTTTTTCCATTCTCTGGTGAGGAAAATGACTTCTAAGTAGCAAAATAGTAAGTGAGGTCAGCGCAGGTAGGACCTACTTCTTTGCCATCTGCCCTCTAAAAAGAGTTACCCAAAGAATCAGACACCATCTTCTACTTATTCTGCAAATTATACAGTGGAGAGGACCTGTTTCTTCTACTAGTGTGCTCTTGCATGGGAGCTGGGCTCATGAGTATTGATGTGTTTTCCAAGCTGATGACTCTTAATCAGTTACAGAACTGCAGTAGACGTAGTTTCCTTTATTTCAGTCTGCACTAGTTAGGCATCTGATGCAAATTGTCTTGCTTTTTATTAAGAACATCTGTGAGTGCTCTGCATTTCCATTCGTCTGTCTCAGCACATGGTGCACTGCTTGCCTTAAGGACTAGGGCAAAAGTCAGACTCTGGTGCACTTTGGCATTACAGAATGGTAGGGCTTGGAAGTGGCATGTAGAAATCATCCAGTCCTACACCCTTGCTAGAGCAAGGTCTCCCAGAGCAGGTTGCCCAGGATCACATCCAGGCAGGTTTGGAATCTTTCCAGAGAAGGAGGCTCCACAACCTCTCTGGGCAGCCTGTTCCACTCTTCTGTCACCGTCATAATAAAGAAGTTTTTCGTCATGTTTAGGTGGAGCTTCTTGTGTTCTAGTTTGTGCCCATTTTCCCTTGTCCTGTTACTGAGCAACACTGAAGTGTGTCTGGCCCCATCCTCTTGATCCCTGCCCTTTAGATATTGATTAGATGCCTTCCAAGCTAAACAGACCCAGATCTCTCAGCATTTCATTATCAGAGAGATGCTCCAGTCCCCTCAGTATCTTTGTAGCCTCTGCTGGCTTCTCTCCAATTGTTCCCTGTCTCTCTTGAACTGGGGAGCCCAGAACAAGGCACAGTACTACAGCTGTGCCTCAGCAGGGCAGAGTAGAGAGAGAAGAGAACCTTTCTCAACTTGCTGATCAAACTTTTTTTCATGCACCCCAGGAAACCATTTGCCTTCTTGGCCACTAGGGCAGTAATGTGCTGGCCCATGATAATTTTTTTTCTCCACAAAGACCCCCAGGTCCTTCTCAGCAGAGCTGCTTTCCAGCAAGTCAACTCCTAACTTGTTCTGGTGCATGGGGTTATTCCTGCCTACATACAGGACCCTACACATATCCTTGTCAAACCTCAGGAGGTTCCTCTCTGCTCAACTCTCCAGCCTGTCCAAGTCCTGAGTAGCAGCACAGCCTGACTGTGTGTCGACTGCTCCTCCCAGTTTTGTGCCATCAGCAAAGCTGCCTAGAATACACTATCCCCTCTCCCAGGCCATTGGTGAATGTGTTGAAGAAGACTTGAAGCCTGGGGAGTCTCCACTGTGGCTTCAGTATGAGAGGCCAGACTCTGCTTTCTGTTACAAAGATAAAAGTTTAGAACAATTTGGGAAAAATAAATGTCACTGATTTTTTTTTTGTAATAGTGGAACTGAGGATAACATTTGCCTGCAAGTCCTTCAAACTGACTCTTTTGTTCCTCTTCAAGTAAATGAATTCAGCATCCAATTATATTGTGGCTATGAGGATGGTAACTGAAACCAGTAATGGAAAAGGATTGTCATTTTTGGTTGGCTTTTTTTTGTTTGTTTGTTTGTTTCCAGGAGCAAGAAAATCCTGAGCATGATATATGGTGAATCATAGACATTAGAGTCAGAAAACTCCCTGTAGGTCATATCCAGCCAGTGTCTCAGGGGATAATTCAGGATATTTTTATGTCCTGTTAAATAGTAAGCTTTCATTTCAAAACCTGTATCCATGAAGTTCCTGCCTTTTTGTCCAGCTGGTCATTTGTTAGTTGATGGTAGTGGATATAACTGTGGTCTTTATTTTTTCCTCTAATGTCTCTACTTTAAAGTGTGAAGAAGTGCCATACAGACTTGAAGGTACCTGAAAATGTGAAAATTGTAATATCCACTACACAGCTTGTGCTTTGGATACATAAATATTAAATCTGTCTGTTCATTTACTTAGTTTCCTCTGATTCTCATTCTCACTTCTAATCCAGTCTGCCCCCTAAACAATTCATCCCCATCCGCTAGACATTTACAAGCTGATGTAACAGTTCCTCCCTTTTTCATCAGCACATCCTGTCCAGAGCTTATTTTTATTGCTCTACTCTAGACTTCTTCCAACTTACCAACCCATTTAGAAAGAGATATGAAAGATTCCAGACTAGATGCAGTAAATCCACCTGGAGAAAGATTTCTGTACAATTTTATCTCCCTTTTCTAATATGTGGAGTCTTTGTATATAATCCACAATTACCTTGGCATGTGTTCTGAGCTGGAAAACATGGGGGCGTGTGAACTGATTAAGCCTTCCATCAAACTTCTACAGTAGCAAATCAAAACAAAATGATCATTCCCTTTTTTTTCTCCAGTGGTTGCCTGAAGAGTCCCTCTGCTGTTGATCCCTTACTCTCTTCCAGTGGATCATGCTGAATGTGTTATCTTTGCTGATTGGAACCATGTGTGTTTCATGTAATTTGTTTGGAATTGTTAATGTCTAATCATCACTCTTAGTCCTAATGTATCAGTGTGCTCAGGATATTTTCTGTTAGGTAATTACTTGTTGCAGAATGTTCCACAGATGGGTTTGTTCAATCTGTTTCATATGCAAATGTTTAGTTTTGTGCTGAGATTCTGCAGTTTAATGGGAAAAGCCAGAGGTCTCATTCTGCTGCTTTTCAGTAGGCAAGTTACGCACCTTTGGAGTTCTTTTCTTTGTGGTAAGCCCATATTTAAGCTATATTAATTCCATCTGGTCTTGTCCATTTAACTAAGAAAGTTACACAGAGATTTTAGGTTTCCTGGGAAACATTTCAGCAAGATGGTCACAGGTTTTCCTTCGTTTGCTGGGCTGCAGCATGCAGTAGTTTGACAGTCTCAGGGGAAGCTGAGTTGCTTGTGCAACAGGGACAAGACCCTAGAGAAAGGGGTGAGGCACAGAAGAGGTAGGGCCAAATGTATAGCGGTTTTGAGGGAGAAAGTTGATGCATTTGGATCAGAATCTTTGTCTTATTAAAAGTGCTGGTGAAAAAACTTTGAATTATGAAATGGTCTTTTCAAATCTTATTGTGATGTTAAAAATTGATGTTTATAACAGATCATTGAAGAGACTAAAAATGACAAAAGGGAAAATGAATCTCAATTTTCTCATCTGAAAATGTTCAAAGCTGGTATTATGATTAACCCAGTAAGTCATCAAGCAAGCTAGTGGCTGAACTGGAAAGACAGTACAGGTCTTCTGGATCTCTCATTTTGCAGTTAATATGATATTGGGTGATGAATTTGGCCATCCTTCTGAAATGCTTTTTGAAACCTCTTTAGGTATGTGCTGTTGTACGTAAAGTAGAATCACAAAATCATTTAGGCTGGGAAAGACCCTTAAGATCATTGTGTCCAACCATGAACCTAACGTTGCCATGTCTACCAAAACACACGTCTCTCAGCAGCACATCTGGGTCTTTTAAATCCCTTCAGACACAGTGACTCCACCATTTTCCTGGGCAGCCTTTCCCAGTGCTTGACAAGCCTTTCATTATATTTTTCCTAATATCCAGTCTAAGCCTCTCAAGAAGGTTACTGCACTCTGTTGAATCTTGTCTCTAATTCATCTTTTCTTCACTGATTCTCTCCTTCTTTTAACCTGTTCTGAATGAGTAGTTTAACCTCCTGTGAATTGACCTCCCAAACTCATCCTGTTCTCATTCTTTACAATGTCCAAGTCTCTGCCTGAGCTGTCAGGGCTTCAAGAAACTTCTGCTTGTAGTTTTGCCTTTCTGAAAATGAAGAGAGAACATGGCATTGTCAGAAAAGTCATGCTCATGTTTCCTATTTCTTTTCAAAAAGAGAGAGAGAACCATAACTACACAGAATTTATTCATTAAAATTCCACAGATGGGAAATATTATCTTTGGTCGTTTTGATGGGACCAGCACACTCGGTGCTATAACAAGACCTACTTGAATTATTAAATTCAGCACACATGCTCTGTCTTCTGGCACCTCACCTGTTTATTTGCCCTGTAGAACATCCTTCCTATAACCTTAAGTTCTGCTAAACAGGCGCCTCTCACAGCCAGATGGACTGGATTCAAGCCAGGTCATTGGTTGTGGAGGGAGGAGGTTTAGTAAGAGGCTTTTAACCATCTCGTTTAAGAAACCAACAACAAAAATATGCATGAGCAAAGTGGAAACTGATGGTTGGGGTTAGTTTTCCACTCGCTTTTCAGTAGTGACCATGTGGTAGATACTGTGCAGCGTAGATGAATTCGGCAAGGGACTCTGCTATTTATGTAGGGCATTTGTGAGCACCACTGTGGGTGAAAACCATGTGATGCATACCAGCTTGAATGGAACAAGGCTGACAAAGCTCTGGCCATTTAGAAAGTCTATTCTCTATTCCTTGTTTTTATATTTCCCTTTCTAGCCTGAAACTGATGCTTTCTTCAATGAAGTCCTGTTGTCCCACTTGTCCATAGACAGTTATGTTCCCAGAGGCAAGTTGCTGTTGCTGGGATTTTGGCATTGATTCTTGTCAAGGTCCTCCCAAATAACATAGAATCACAGTGTTTTCATTTAAGACAGTAAGAATAACAATGCTCGTGTGTTTCAAAGAGTTCTGCATGCTCTGCAAGCAGACAGAGCAGAAAATGATACGTCAAATATTTTCTCCATGTCTCTCTACATTATAAATGCCAGCATTTGGATCTGGATTTATCTCATCTAAGTTTAGGTCCCTTATCAGAGGTTGGACTAGGTCACTTCCAAACCAAAGCATTCTATGATGATATGATAGGCTGAAAATGCTTCAGGTAGGAGTCCAGTCAACTCCATTTATATCTGATGAACAGGGGGGATCTAAATTTCTGCCCATCCCTTGCTTGTTTGATTTTACAGACAGAAAAAAGACATCCCCCAAATACTAGGGGCCAGCCTAAGGTAGTGGGCCTAGAAATAGATGCTTGACCTTCAGGAATGATATGAGGTATCTCTAAACCTGGAGCCTCTTCAAAGGTTGTAATATAGAGAGTGGACAGTGGTTTAGGGGAAAAACAAACCTGCAGTGACCAGTGCCAACAGCTGGAATGGAGCTTGATGTTAAAGGCAGCAGCCACTCCTCAAACAGGATAATTGACATAACTAAAATGAAGGCTTCTCCCCATTTATGGGAGATGTAGGCTTGGCCTGCAATGTTTTTATGCTCTCCTTATTGTCTTAAAGTTCATGCCCTCACCTTCTTCTTCAAGCATTGTAGTTGAGAACGATACATATTTGGAAAATGTTCCTGTAGACCTTGCTCATCTGAACAGTTTGTCCTGACTTCAATGGGGCTGTTCATGTGAGTAAGACCCGGAATGGATGTGAGTTTTCAAACAGTTCAGTATCTCTCTAATCTTGTTTTGTCAAATGTTGTTTGACAAAGCTTGGAAGTTAATTTAACAGACATATGTAGGAAGCACACATTTTGAGGAGAAGACTATCTGTTCCTTATTGGCTTTGATTTTTCTGTGTATTAAAAGATGAATGCTTGTGAGAGTGATCTTTTATTCCTCTACTTTGACATCTTTTGTTGCATCTGCGTATTTCCCCTCTTGGTAACTCCTGTTCCAAGCATGCTTGCAAAAAAATTTCTTTATTTTTAAGCCAAGAATTTACATAAAAAGCAACACTGTTGTATAAAAGGGTATTTAAAATAAATATTAGCAAAGTAATGAGTCAGGGAACGGTTACCTAATTAGCTATAGACTTGTTACCTAACAGAAGAAATTCTCACTGGGGAAGATTTTGTATTCATGTACCACTTCAGATATAAATTCTAAATCTCAATAGCAAAAAGCCTCACACACTCCTTATCACTTAACATGCAATTTTTATTTTTACTTTTACTTACAAGAGCTTGTATATTGGCTTCTGTCTTTTGTATTGTGCTCTGTGACTTTTATATATGTGCGCCCCAAGGTGAAGAACTGAGGACCGCACTGTAGAAGCTGTTTCTGCAAATCTGTGTCTAGAAAACTCTTCTGTTAAAAATCTTCCATTTTCTACTAGCACCCACTGCATCTGCTGAAGTGTGATTTAAATCCTAAAGTGGGATAGCCATCGACAGGCATCAATAATGTTTTAGGTTGTATCATTTATATTACTATGCAAGCCTCTTCCAAAGTACCTGAGCCTTTAAACTAGTAAAGTTTCTTCAGCTGATGTGTCTGCATTACACAGATAGAAACAGATCTTACATGTTTTGCAGATTGGTAGCATGCCAACAGTGCAACATCACTTTAGGAAAGGATACATAAAACGGGTAGTAAAATAAAGATGGTTACACACAGAATCCAGTAGTAATTCTGTCTGCTAGAAGATGAATAAGCAGAGCTGTATTCAGAAACATTCCACGGAAAGGAAGAAGTTACACTTCCTTTTGAGCTTCACCAAACAATTCATCAAACATAAAACCTCCAGCAATTCAGAGGGAGAACAAGCAGTAGCAGTTCGAACTTAGAATACAGCTCTCAGTGACAGGAATATAGCCAATAATGAAAGTCATTTGTAGCTGAATATTAAAATCCTAGCCGGAAGAAATAAAGTATGTATGCTACATTAAGCAATCTACTCAATTATTTACTACTGAAGAGGCTAATATCATTAACTTGCACCGCAGCTTTAGAGCAGCAGCATGCAACAGGAGGATGGTATCTTTCTCAGAGAGTGTAAGTGTTAGGTGAAGAAAATACTACAAGATATTCACTGACCTCAGAGAATGCAGGAAGCTTCCATGACTCACTTTATGTCTGCATATACTAAGTTTCAAAACCATAGATTCATTCCTCCACTTTAGCACACTGAGGATATTAAAGCATGTATATGCCTGCCATAAAACATGCATTCCATGAGGAATACCAGATGTCATCCTAAATATAACACATATAATTATGTCTCAATTCTTTGATGGGCTTGAACCTTAAGGACTATGAGGTGAAGCAGCAGAAAAAGCGACAACAATCATCTAGTCCCACTGCCTGACCACTTCACCTGATGCCTGGGAAGTTGCAGTCTCCCACAGGACACATGCTGCCTTTCCAGAAGTGTCTAATTTCCTACAGAATAACTCCCCAGTGCTCGTGTCCTCGCTAGTAGACACCCACTACAACATCTTCTGTGTTTTCCAAACATGTAATCCTTACCCAGAGGCTTTCTACCACACCATCACTAAATGTAAAGGCTGTACAATCAAACCTCACCCTTGTGTATAGTGCAACACCTCTACCTCCCCTGCCCTGTCTATCCTTCCTGAACAGCCCGTCCCTCACCATCCCAGCACTCAAGTCACAGCATTCCACCAAGTCTCACTGATACCAATGATACTGTGTCTCTGGGAGCTGAGCAATACTTCTAATTTATCCTATAGTTTCTCATACTCCACATTGATAGGCAAACATTTCACATATACTGCTGAGTCCTCTGTGTTCTCAAGAGCAGTGTAAACGTTCCCACTGGACCCTCAGGTAATGCCATACAATCTCTTGGCTTATCTACTGCAATCCTATTGATACCACCTCCCCCCTCCAGATTACAATTTAAAGCTCTTGAGTATTCTAGTTCAAAGGATCTTGAGTGTGAAAATAATTTATATGCCATTACATATGGAATATTCAGGTTATTTATAAATAAATATACTCTCAAACTTTCCAAAGTAGAGCAAAGGCTTATAAAAGGTATCTGTTAAAGGAAGCATTGGGGGTTTTAACTGAGAATATTTAATTTTTGAGAATAATGAATCCAAAGAGACGTTTTCTTCCATAGCTGAAAATATTGTACATATCTAGACTGTGAAGCTAGAAGAAGATGCAAAAGTAAAGGCAATGTATTATGCTCCTAATCTAAGAACACATTTGGGGTTTAGTTGCCCACACAGGGATGTCTCATGTCATCTGGGATTCTATGACATCTCTTGTCTGGCTTCCAGGTACTGTTGCATAAAAGCACAATCTCTCACTGAGCTTGTGTAGCATTCCTGACCTAAACTCACTGTGATTTTATAGCTAATGCAAAGGAAAGGGTTGCTTTTGGTCCATATCATCTGAGATAAGATCTTTTTGCTGTAAGAATATGTGGTGGGTTGAGAAACTCCTCACACACACACAGAATTAACATTTATCAGACCAGCTCAGACAGCTTGGAAGTAAAATAAAGATATAGTTATGGCAAAGCAAAATTTACCAGCATAAATACACAATATATTTACAAGTATTTTCAATTACATAAAAATTAGAAATAATACAGAAATCAAAATTCCCTCCCAGACAAAGAAACTGCTCAGAAGAGGCTCAAAGCCACTCACTCTCCCTCCCAGAGAGACAATCAGCAAAGCTTACATGTAATCTGTTAGTGGAAGGTATTAGAGCAGGGCAAAGGACAAGCAAATAGATAAAATACTTAAGAGAGAAGAAAAAAATGGGGCAAATTATTTACATTTTGGCTTTTTATCCTTTTCAGCAAACTGATTAATGATATAAACTTCATCATTATTTTCTTTTTACAACCAACGATCTAATTTCTGTCATTAAAATATTCCATTTAGCCCCAAACCAGCACAGAATACTATAGCCAGATTTAATTACCTGTCTGTAACTCAAGGTCTGATACTTTATCCGTGTGTTCCACAATTTACCAGAGCCTTCCTGGTCTGCTTCATCAGTAATGTATAATCTAGGTTTGTAGACTATAATAAATAAGTGATCTTATACGCCTCGTGTTTTCTGTAACACGTTGTTTCTCCCCCTGTCCCCCCCATCATGTTCTAATGTTTCATATCTTTCTTCTAGGTTGGGTGTTACTTGAAGTCCCCTAAATACCCAATTTGGTTGGTATGCAGTGAAAGCCACTTCAGTGTGCTTTTTTGCTTGGAGAAGGATTTACTAGGTGACTGGAAAACAGAGCAGAGATTTGATCTATATTATTACGATGGCTTGGCCAACCAGGAAGAAGAAATACGGTTAACAGTTGGTATGTACAGCTCACTAACCCTGCCTCTCATCTCTGGTGGCAACAGCAGCATGCCTGAGGGGAAAAGCCAGTAATACAATGATGGTCTCAGGCACTGAATGCCTGTTGCCTAATTTCTGTAATTAGTTTTGGTGATTAAATGGAAGTCAGTTTTCAGAAGGAAATTTTGAGCACTGACTCAGACAAAGAGTTAAAAGTGAGCATGTGCTACTTTACACAACTGGTAAATCTTCCAGTGACACTCATGTCCAAGGAACAGATTGTGACCAGGGCCTGTTCATGCTCCCAAGACTACACATCATGTTTAATTACTCCCATTCTCCTTCACATCTTCTCGTGTTGTCCCTATAGGCAGAAAGTGCAAGTTTCCTGTTCCTCAACCCTGTGTGTCTGTAGTGAAAGGAGAAGAGAGAGTGAGGAAGTGTGAAATCCTTGCCTGCAAAGCCAGCTACTTCAGAAGATGGCAGTAAACTGCTAACAAAGTTTAGTCTCTTACCTACTTACAGCCTACCTGGAAATACATGCACACAAAAGATATTCTATCTTATTGCACTCGTTGTTCCAGGAAGCTATGCCAAATTTTGCAGCTGCTTTTACAGTAATTACATATCTCTCCAGCTGGAAGGCATGTGGACAAGTATTCTGATGCTTAGAAAGCTCCCTACTTAATGCCATATTAAAACATTTTTGACCACTGCGCTCTTATTTGCTAATAATATCCTACTTATCTTTTGTTTTCTTTCCTTAGATGTATTCATACAATCTAATCAAATTCCTTCTTAATCTTAAGGAGTCCACTCTTCAAAAGCAGGCTGGCTGTATTCCTTGTTTGCATCTACACTCTGGTTCTTGGACAGAATGAGTTATGCATAGGTGTTGTATGTTCTAATTGGGTCCATGTGGCAAAGCTTTGCACAGTGGGAGTGCTGAGGGCTTTAGCAGCTCATGATAGCTGGTAGTGAATTCAATCACCTTTCTGCCCACTATTTATTCTCTTATTTTAATTAAAATCCCTGTCATCCTATTGTAGAGATCACATTATATATTATCTCCAAAAAATGCTTAACCTCTACAGGACTATAATTGTCAGCTGGTTCCCACGTGATCTGTCTCAGTTAAAAGATTCTTTATAAGTGACACAGATGATACAGTTCAGCACAGGACTAGAGAGATGGAGACACATTTTTTCTACTGTGTTGAACCATGCAACACAGAGTCCAAACCAGGTGCCCTTATCTGTCTTTTCATCATGAATAAATCACTAATGTTTCCAAAATCAAGAGCCCCAAGCACTCAGATCTCTGGATGAGAAAGTGCTCAGAGTATGTATAAATTTTCCTCTCTACTGTTCAGCCTGTCATGACATACCTGTATGTTTCTCTTCAAAAGACTAAACTTGGACTGAGAGTTAGATATCTCTTTGTTGTGGATATAGCCTTTTTCAGGGATGTGTCCTAGTAACTGTTTTCTTATCTCTGAAATTCTGCAAAAGGCTGTAAAATGCAAATAATTCCATCATTACAGAAAAAAACCCCAAACCAACAAAACCAAAACATTCCTAGCTCTGGCTTCACAGTAATCCTTTGTTAGGTCTGGAGGGAGAAAAAAAAAAGAGATTGCTTTACATGCAGAAGGTAACTCATCATACACCTAAGCCATGCATACAGGAGCAGATGGAGGCATCAGAATGCCAAGTATTGCTAGCACTTCTCTTGTGGAAGTTCCAGCTAGCTGTGATGGTTAGGCAGTGTCACCTAGAGATACAGCAGGAGGTTCTGGGTGCTGCACGGCCACATCTCACTGGTGCTGCTTTAACAAACTTGTTCTCTTCTTGCTAGCAAGAAAGTGAATTCCTAAAAATAGGAATCTTGTTTATAATTAGGAAGATTACAATCAAGGCCTCATTTCAGGAAATCTTGGAGAAATGGCACTGGCTAAGAAAGGCAAAACAGCCAGAATGTAAAAGCAGAATTACATTTTTGAAGGTAACAACACTTGCCACTTTGTATTGAGAATTTGCCTTGCTGCTTGTACACATAACCGTAAGCCAAAACATAGACAATAAGTATGAAATTCCTTCACAGGAGCAGAGATTTGCTTTTCCCTCCTAGCTGAAAGAACTCAAGTCTAAAAATGACAAAATTCAACAAGCTGCCAATGTCTGGAAAAGGTGGGCATGCCATATGGCTATCCTGGTACCAGTACTATGGTGTGGACAGTGCCTGTTGCTTCACACTATGAGAAGATCAGTGTGTCAGGATCAAGAATTCCTAGGCAAGTGCAAATACCATTGGAGAGCTCTAATGAATCATTATAAAGTCTTCAATGTTAGGTTAAAAATGGTTCTTTAAAACTTAAAATATTCCTGTGTACCTCTAAGATCCTGAGGATCTAGCAGAAAACTTCCAATACTTCATATGCTTTAAAATATTTTTCATTTCCTACTACTCCAGCTCTTAGAGCCACATAGAGTTTTCTGCATGTATTGATACCAAAAAGCAAGGGAGAGCCAGCTTATCTGTGTGGCATGAGGAAGCCAGCTACATCTGAGACTGGCAGCTGTGAACATATGAGCAATTGCCTTCTGCTCTGTCTACATCAGTCTTACTGAAGCAGAGCCATATCCTGCACCCTGTCTTGGCATCATTTATTGCTCACAACCTATCTGTTGGCTGAATGACATACAGAAAAGAAGAAAGAAAGAGAAAAAAACCTGTAGTCTGCTGCAGTGTAAAATGTTTCACTCCACAACAGGAAACAGCTGAGCCGACTGACATCCAAGCTGGTTGCAGGATGTTTTGTCCCTGGGAAGTTCAGTGACTACTTTCACTGCTGACAGATCCAGTGTCTGAGACACTGACCTCTCTGTTTTCCCTGGAACAGCACAATTGCCTCTCCATCCCGAAGGAATGCTCAGAACCTGTGATAGCTCTCTTACATCCAGCATAACATCATTATCTCCTCTCTGTGCATTGCTTTCTCCAAAGTCAAGGGACAAAGGTGAAAGAATCTTAATCCACTGTGGCCTGGGCCTGGGTTTCCTATTCAAGAGTAGGACTACCTCTGTCCCTACATGAGTAATAACAAAAATTGCTTTCTTAGTAGTTACAACGTCAGTTATGAAATAAAAACCTCCTGACAGCCCTCATGCATGTTCTTTCACTTTATAACTCATGTTTTTCCTTGAAAACAATCTCTTTATTAGTAAGCTCACATAGGGCAGGGCATGAGTCTGAACACTGTCCCATGATCATCTGTACTGAGAAGTAGTGAGCATAGTTCTGCACAAGCTTCTGATATGGGAGACAGTATGGGGATCATTCCCAACAACATTTGCATTCAGTCACCCTCTTTTCAGTGCCTTCAGTCACTAAAGGCCTTCAGCCTCTCATCACATGAACAGGCAGTAGAGCACTAACAGAGAGGGTTTGAGAGATGACAAAGCTGTGAGTGCCAGCCTGCCCACTGTCAGGCTGTCCCTAAAGCCCATGCTATTTGCAAGGAGCCATAGTCATGATATCTTCTCTGAGTGTTCCTGGCCCTGCCGGTGGCCACTCAGTTCAGATGGTGCAAATGTGGGCATGGGATGGTATTCAAGTGTCAGCACAATTCAGTCTATAGGTGGGGTTCTCAGAAACTACTACAATATGTGAACAGAAATAGAGTTCAGCCACTAATAATGTCTGTGATGTCTTTGCAGACACGACTCAGATGTGTGCTGAAGATAAAGAGAATTATCTTACCCCCCCGCTTGAGCACTGCATTAGGACAAAGTAAGTAAAACTCCACTTTTTCATACAGATATATTCAGTTGATAAAAATAATATATGTAATGCTGGAGGTGGTAAAAAACAGTGCAGCAAATCATCTTGCAAAAGTACTGCTTAAAAATCAGAGAAGATCTGAATACACCAAGCTGTCCTAGTATGTGTTACGCATTTGTTATTGTAGCTAATACCAAACCAGGTAAAATGTTCACTTCATTCTTAAAGGACTCTTCATTACATTAAAATAACTGACTAAGCCAAATTCAATTTGAGAGCACAACTTGATTTCAGTAGAGGTGAATTTAGATATCCAAAAGCAAGTGGTTCCCATCATAGAACTATAATGAGAAAAGGAAAAAAAAAAATCTTCCATCTTCAACAGTCTTACCTGAAAAACAGAGTTGCACTGGGGGACCTGGGTAATATTATTGATGCTTAAACCCCATCAGTATCAGTTCTCTCAAGCTTTCCATGTGTCTCTGGGCAGCACAGAGCTTCACAATATCGCAAAACACTGTGTTTTGGGAAGACATTCTTGACAGATCTTAGGTCATGTGCTCTTCTTAAACACAAAACTAGTTTCTGTCAGGATCTTCATGGCCATTTTGAGGTCCATATGATATTAAGCAATATATGCACGTCGTACTGGAGTTGATGAGGACATTTTCAGTTTAGTGAAACATGAAAGAAGCAAAAGAGGAAATTTAACTAGGTAAAAAAAGATCAGCTTTATAAGAATTCCATCAGCACAACTTTGAAAGCTGCTATCTGGGTATCTTTGGAGCAAGAAGTGAAAGCCTCATTGTCAGACTGTAACATTTGTTAAATTAGTAAGCCAAGCAGCTTCAGATTTCTGTTGTAATTTCCCTGCTCTCTTTGCCACAATTTGTCCTTTTAAAAACACTCAAAAGGAAAAAAAAAAATTAGGGACAATGTCTGCCAAACAGTGTGTTCATGAGGACTGCCATTATAAAGTTACAGAGAAGTAGAAGAGGCATCCTGTAACATGACAGCTGTGACATTAGTCCAGGCTCCCTGCACATACAGCTTGTATTGATTCCTCTCTTCCAATGACACATAAGCATGACTATAAACTAAAATAAATAATACATAGCCTCAGAAACCCACACAGCGGGGGTGCATAATGCATGCAACTGCTTGGAGTTGCTCTTAGAACATCTTCCATTCCTGGCATTGTATCAAAGTTACACAGTTTTTGTAACGGGGATGTTTGTTTATTTTAAATTCCCTGCTCTAATCTACCCAAGAAGGAAATTACCAGCAAATTCCAGTGTCAATTTATTTTGTTTGTTCCATTCTCAGGCCTGACTGATTTACCCTGATCAGTCTGGCTCCTTGTTTCCAATAGTCTTCATTTTGCTTTGAGCATATTTATTTAAGCATGGCCTTGCTAAAGGGTTTTCGTGGTGTGTTTTTTAAGAGCTTTTTCTTCCAGCTATGAAACAGTATGTAAGGAAAAGTTAAACCAAACTAAACAATAGTTTACAAATTGGGAGATAAAAATGAAACCTTTTCTGCCATACAACCATGGAAAACATGCATAAACTAATTTCTTTAGTAAAGCAAGCAAGTAAGCAAAAGAGCTGTTACTTATTTTGACCAAGGATTCATGATGAAGCTCCTTATCAAACCTTTCTCATCCAAAAGAGCAGTGTGAAGGATTTCACAGTCTGAACAATCAGAACTGAGAAGATTTACATCTGTTTCCAAATGTTGATTGCAGTTTTTCCTTTCATTCATATGACTCAGTTCTGGTTTGCTCCATGAAAAGCCTTGCCCAGTGTTTATCTGACACCTGAACACCACCATCCTGTAGTGCAATGAGTTCTATGCCCAACATCTGTCTACTCTTTGTTCTCTTATCCTTTCCCAAAAGGAAAACTGCATATGTAAGAGACTGTTTCTGTATTTAGATTTATTTGTTGTTATTATCAAGGGAGAAAGGTTGTTTTGCTTCTGCAGGAGGAGGTGGCTCATGTTTTTAGTTCCCATTCCATAAAATGTCAGAAGAGTAAGGTTTAAAGCTAGATAGCTAGAACTAGTCACCAGCAGGTATCAGTTTAACCTTCAGACTCCAACCAAAGAGCCAATACAAGCTTTTACTGTGGCTTTCAGCCCTAAACATCTGTAGAAGCAGTCAGATTTTGACCAAGAGATGTCAGGAATGTGCATCCCTGGGTTGTTTGAGAGATTCCATGCAGACATTTTATCCCATTCCTGCCTATAGAGCACCCTTATATCACAGTCGTGATCCTCGGCGCCTCTCTGCGCTGGTGGAAATAACATCTGTTAGCCCTGCCTGAGGGGAGTAATGCTTTGATCTGATGCTATAATCTGAATCCAGTGGTATATTCCATTAACCCTCCAGCTTTTCTCTGTGGTAGTGGGGCTAGATGATACATTAGTTCATCTCTTTGGCTTTGAAGTAAGACATCCAATGGAAATTTAGTGAATAAGAAAAGAGGAGAGCATTGATATTTCATCCTGAATTATTGATGTGCTCTAAAACAATACCATGTGATTAGTACAGGAGATACTCTCTGAATGTTATTCCAGACTGAGCATTGTTCAGGGCCTGAAGCAGTTCCTCCTGGGTTCCCATTAACTCCATGACCCTTGGGTGAGGTTGCAGATGAACCAGATGGGTCAAATGTAGTTTGTATGTTGCTAATCTGATAAATTCTAATTGAATCAGCAGCTAGAATCTGAGTTTCGTTTGAATAAACTTGTGGCATGATAGTTTGGGGAAATGATCACGCAGAACTGTCCAGATAGTTTGTTTCTATGTGAGAAGACTTATTCAGCACCTGTGAGTGAGGTTCCTCACAATTTAACATCTTTTCTTGTGCAGATTCAGTAGGTGGAAGAAGTTTTGACCTGCCTGTACAGGAGCAAACAGGAGCAAAGCCTGCTTCTCAGTCTACAGATGGCTCAGCAAAAATGGCTTGAAAAGAAACATAGGAGTTCAGGCTCATTATGAAAGTTATCTTGAATCATGCCTCAAAATATAATTTTCTGTTTAAACAGAAGGCCAATTTCTTACTGCTTGGTGATTAGCAACATCTTGGACCATAACAGCAAAAACAGTATCTGTGCATGTTAATATTTTGGCAGTGCAGTGCAGTCTCAGAGCAGATTTCATTTGGTGCCTTTTGATCTCTGTGGGGTCTCTGTGGATCCCTCTGAAATATTTAATCCCTTGGTGAGATGGGAGATGGTGCCTTGGGCAGGTTGTACACAAAGATGAAGGATAATTTAATGGCATCACCTGAAAAATCCAGTGGAAATGGAAGGATGTCAATTGGGGACAAAGTTGTACTTCCTACTTGCGTTTGGTTGTTCTGGAGCGATAGTCTGAGCCTGTGGGAGAGAGAGCTCTCATCACTGGTGAATACCAAACTAAGTTGAACGTCCTCAGCTAGAACATACTCTGCTTTTAGCTGAAGGTGTGAGGCATCACTGCTGTACCTTCCCACTGAGTCCTGGGAAGAGGACAATCTTTTTGCAAATTTCTTATTTTCATTTTCTCAGAAAAAAAAAAAAAATTAGCAGCGTCCTTCAGATGGTCACTTCCTTTGAGACTTTGCACTGAATGCTGCATGAGTTCAGCTTTTAGTTTTGTTTTACATTTAATTGTCTTGCTCAGAGAAAGGGCCGAGCTGCCATATCCTTGCTGACACATTCTTTCCTCGGTCACAGAAAGAATGTGGTGCTCTGGCAACTCAGTATTGCCTCCACCCCCTCACCAATGTCTTACTACTGTGCACATACACTCTGAGACAGATTTCTGAAACATCTAAATACGTGACATTGAGAATGTAGTAGTTTAGTTCTCAGAATATGTAGGCCATGAACTTGCACACATGAGGAGTGCCATGGACAAGGCTGCGATTCATGCGGTGGATGACTGTGACTGGACAGTAAGTTGACTCACGTCAACACTGTGAGGTCACTGGAGAGCATCACCCTGATTTCACTAGGTCTTAGTTCAGATCTTTGTCTTCTGACATGACTTGAAACATTTGGTGACAAATGTAGGATTGATACCTTCATTGCATTTAATGTTGGTCGCATTCTTGGAGCAGGCAGCTGCGCAGGAGCAGCCAATACAGGGCCAGTCCTTAAAGACATGGAAGATGTGTGTGTGTGTGTGTGGAGAGGGACTGTTTACAAGGGTGGGTAGTGATATGACAAAGGGTGATGGCTTCAAACTGGAAGAAGTTAGGTTTAGTTTAGACATTTGGAAGAAATTCTTCTTCAGAGTGATGAAGCACAGGGAACAGGCTGCCCAGAAAGTTGTGGAGGCCTCAACTCTGGAAGCATTCACAGCTAGCATTAACAAGCTGGTCTAGAAGGAAGTGTCCCAGCCCATGGCAAGGGGGTTGGAACTAGATGATCTTTAAGGTCCCTTCCAACCCAAACCATTCTATGATTCTGTGATTCATTTGGAAACATTTCACTCTTTAGTGTGATTCTGAGGAATGAGTGATGACAGAGAAAAAGCAAAACCTCAGCATAGGAGAAGCAAAACATTGTCATTAAACTAAGCCATTGGATACTTCCAAGGAACCAAGACCAGGAGCAAAGGTAGCTACTAAATTAAATGATCAGGGTTTAGGATCTCAGAGTCACAGAGCTGCTAATCAGAGGCCTGTCTGTATGGGAGTATGCAGATTGCTTAGTAACTGCTGAAACTGAGAATTTTGGATAGATGTGGTTATATCTTGTACCCATCCTGGGGAGTCCCTACAGTCTATACAACATGAAAATAATTGTTCTGAGTCACCATCTACTGACAACTCCTCATTGCCTAGAAGAGACTGGAGGAAGAATAAGGAGACTGACCTCCAAATTCTGGCACAAGTACCTCACTTCTGTTCCTTTACTCTTGAGATATGGGTCCATCTTCATCTCTCTAAGGTTTGTTGGGCTGTTAAGGAATGTTGGGTTACCTTTCCAGTGATGTGATTAACTAATTGATGTAAAACAACTGCTTTCATCCCTAGGTGGCAAGGAGCTGTTATTGACTGGAATGGCACTGAACCAATCTTGTGACTGACCTGACCTGCGCTTTATTTGTAAAGACAAAAAGGAAATGACTGAATTAGCACATTCCTATTCCCACCAATGCAGGAAGTAGGACCAGACTTGTCCAGTTTATGACGAGGAAGAATGGCATGGTGTGCAAGCTGGAAGAGTTTCACCTCAATCACCTTGTGCTTCAGAAATTTTGCTTATAATATAAACAACACTTACGTAAATTCCTTGTCACTGCCTTTATCATACAGCTTCTGAGAGTAAACTGAGTTTCCACCACCAAATCAAGGTTACAGATGAAGCAGTGAAGTCGTCAACGTCCCCTTGAGGTCTCTTTCTGGATCCACTCTGCATCCTGCTATTGTTTCAA
Organism: Psilopogon haemacephalus; assembly: GCA_013396835.1. Classification (NCBI taxonomy): domain Eukaryota; kingdom Metazoa; phylum Chordata; class Aves; order Piciformes; family Megalaimidae; genus Psilopogon; species Psilopogon haemacephalus. Next base: position 1,518,926 of record VWZI01000780.1, on the reverse strand, counting down.
AACATCTGATAAAAGATTTGGAACCCAGATTTCTGTCACTGGACATGCCTTCTCTCCACGGTCTTGTTCTTCCTCCTCGAAACCCCAGTGCAAGTGCAAAGCATCTTCCAAGAAATGTATATTCACTTCTTTACCTGATATTATTAAGCTTCCTTTTGCACTAAAGAGATTGGTACCCATAGGGGCTTTTTGGATAAAGCCTGATCTATACAGAGGTCTTGTGTCACAAAATTTGCAGTGAGAACTGTGATTCTGTGTAACCAGAATAACAACACTAGTACATTCCTTTTACTGGGTGCAACTGGTGTGTAACAGTGCCTGACACTGATGTAGCTCAATTTTCTTTCTGGATGAGAGATAGCTGTATCAGTATATCTATGTTTATACCATTGTAACTACTTATATACTAGGGTTTATTTACACCAAAGTAATAGATAGGATCTGTGGCTTGCTTCCTGATAACAACAAGAAAACAGAAGAGCTGTTAGGTTTGAGATTTGAACGGTGCCTATCTGTGATAGATACCATTTTCCATGATGAAATAAAGTGCATGTATTGAAATGATGTACTGGGGAGATGTGCCACGAGGTGCTGAAGCAGCAGTTTGTATTCTGAAATTACTTCACCAAGTGACATGTTTTGGCAACACTTTACCAAGAGAAGTTGTTGCTGAATTGAAGATAGGAAAAAAACTGCCTTGGAAAAAAGGCAGGCAAGTTGAGTTTCTAGAATTATTCCTCCCGCTCATGAGAGAATATTTCATGAGAATTTAATAAATATATTTTGCTTTTATTTATCGCTGCAGCATCTTCCCAGTCAGTAGGGAAACTCCACTGAGTCCTGATAAACAGGACTCTTTCCAAACAGTTGCTCTTTTCCAAGATCAATTTCCAACAAAAATCCATTGTTCTGCTGTGTGTGGTGTGCAGATACCAAACTGACTATGCAAGTGCAACTCTTGGGGAGTTAACACTGGAGATTTGGAAAGCAGCTGAAGTATAAGCCATAAAGGGGAGATTTAAACAGGATGTTAACAGGAAATTCTTTCCAATGAGGGTGGTAAGACACTGGAACAGGTTGCCCAGGGAGGCTGTGGCTGCTCCCTCCCTTGACATGTTCAAGGCCAGGTTGGATGAAGCCTTGAGTAACCTGTTCTAGCAGGATGTGTCCCTGCCTATGGTGGGGGGTTGGAACTGGATGATCTTTGAGGTTCCTTCCAACCTAAACCATTCTATGATTCTAAACAGAGTACCAAAAAGGTTTGGGTAGTCTTTGAATGGATACCTGTCCTCCCCTTTGCTTCCCATTCACATCAAACTATCTGTATGCAGTAACAGAGTTTCAGTTACTTAATTCAGGGTAATGCACTTTGGTTTAGCTGAGATAGGCAAACTTTGTGAGATTGATATGCCCCATTCAGCCTTTGAGGCATAGGCAGCATCGGATCTGAGCTCATTCCTCTGCTACAGGGATGCTACGTGGCCTTTGGCAACCTCTTTCATCTTTGTACTGCCAGCTGAAGGTGAACTCAATACTGCTCACAATATACACTCATCATTCATACCTTAGGCACTTCAGTTTCCTGCATAGAGATTGCCTTAATGTGAGCTTCAGTGTTCCTGGGACTGGCAGCCCTCAGACAGTCACAAATGCCAGATCCAAAGCCTTTCTTCCTCTGCAAATTTCTATGAACTATATTCCAGACTTTGCTTCCTGAAGTGATATAGTTTGTTTTTCCCACCTACCTCACATCTATGATGGAAAATAGGATAATTATCTTTTGGGTTTTCCTACAGAATGCATTTGAACAGCAAATAGCAGAGGCATGAAAAATGGTGGAGGAATTTTGGAACTAGGTTTAACAAAAAATTCCTTTCTGAGTTTTCCAGTCCAGTAAACCTAGACCATTTACTTTAAAATACGGCTTTAAAGTATGTCAGTTTGAAGATAACCTTCCACTCCCTGATAGAAGAGCTGCAGAGATAAGTGGTCATCTGGAGAAAGAGGGAGCTGCCTGGTGACAGGCCAGATTATGTCTGACTAAAATTTGGATGTCTACAGTGCAGACATGTTCAGAGCAGCTACCATGTGTTCAGAAGAGGGGAGATACCTGAATGTGATGTATCTTCACCTTAGGATGAGACTGCAAGATTATGGGTGCTAAGGGAGCCAAGAGGATTGTCTCTTGGCCCGAGAAAAAGGATAGTGAATTGGATTTGGAAGTAGGCTCTGGTTTATGGTTTATCTTGGAGGGTAAATGAAGATGAAGAGAGGCTGTGAACTTTGACCCTCTTTATAGGCTGCAAAGAATTTTGTGGCTTCTTCATCACTGATTGTAAGAGTCTTTTTGTTTTTGTTTTTTTTTAAAACTTAATTTGTACAACAACAGAACCTCAACAAGACAAATCTTTCTTACCAATTATGTGTCATTGTGTCCACCTTGTTCTGTGAAATCCACTGACCACCTGTCTACTATTTAAAAGGCCAAACTCCAGGTTCTTCTGTGCCCTCACTCACAAAGGATCACTTCAGCATACTACCACCTGTACAGGCTAATTCCACCAAGGAGGAGCACCAAGAACCTCAGCACTGCTAAGCTCTTTCTACTGTCCTTATTCCTGGAGCCTAAGAACAGTTATCTTCATTCAGTGCCAGTGTCTTTACTAAGCAAGAGAGAAGGCTCTTAAGATTTCATAGGGCATCCTTCCATAAGGAAAAAAAAGTGGAAGCAGAACATTCATTTCTATCTAGTTCTTCTCAGGAAAATGCCAGAGCATTACCTCAATCTCTGCATCCAGAAGAAGGCTTTCATATTTTCATTTGATATATAAGCACCGGAAGTCGTTTCCCTTCAGACATTACAGGGCTTTTTGAGTTAAACAAACAAGGCAATGCAAAATGATACAAGGCAATGCAAAAACCTTTGCACAGATCTGTGTAAAATCACATCCTCTTCCAGCAGCGTGCATCCTTTTTTTTTTTTTTTTTTAATCTGTTTTAAAATTATTTTTCCTCCTCATTGTTTCTCATTTTCTTTTTCATTGCCCAATGAATGCGACTTCCTGAAATGAACAGAACAGCAACTGTTTGATAATTAAGCGTTAAAAGACACTCTGGTGATGTCGGCACTTGGTCAGCATAATGTCTTAATTTTGTTCTCTCTTCTTCTGTGACATTAGAAAAAAATGCACCCTCTGCTGTAACTCGAGCTCTCAGCTAACAACAGACATGGCATTTTGCATGTGTAGATGAGTATGTAAGCAGAGGTACTGCTTTGATAAGGTGTCGTGTGTGTCACCTTTGTACAAAATGTATATTGAACTTTGCCTTGTACAGCACGTCCCATACAAATAAAACCTTTAGAGCAATGGTAACGGTAAGAGTCCAGATTTCCTCCTCATTTAAAAAAAAAAATAATTAATTTGCTAGTGGAAATTAATAGAATCATAGAATCATAGAATGGTCTAGGTTGGAAGAGACCTCAAAGATCATCCAGTTCCAACCCCCTGCCACAGGCAGGGACACCTCCCACTAGATCAGGTCGCTCAAGACCTCATTCAACCTGGCCTTGAACACGTCCAGGGAGGCAGCGGCCACAACCTCCCTGGGCAACCTGTTCCAGTGCCTCACCACCCTCACTGTGAAGAACTTCCTCCTAACATCCCGTTCAAATCTCCCCTCTGCCAATTTGAGCCCATTCCCCCTCGTCCTGTCATTACAAGACCTTGTGAACAGCCCCTCCCCAACCCTCCTGTAGGCCCCCCTCAAATACTGGTAGGCTGCTATAAGGTCTTCTCAAAGCCTTCTCTTCTCCAGGCTGAAAAGCCCCAACTCTTTCAGCCTGTCCTCATAGCAGAGGAGCTCCAGCCCTCTGAAGCTCGTTTAAAGCATGAGGCACTGTCTGACTCCATGTGTACACATCCACCATGTTCTGGTTGAAAGCTACCCAAATGGTTGTGAAATGGACAAAGACCTCATTACTTGTCATCATTTAGTCTGATACGAGTCACACCATGCTGATCAACACCAGGGCAGAGACAGCCATGATGTAGATTTTGACTGGGGGTTGGGGCTGGATGGGTGTTTGCACACACTGAGTAGGTTTTTCAACCATCAGCAGAATGGTTTCTACTCTACAGCAGAAAAAGTGTTGTCGTTATTGTAGCAGCAAAGACTTGTGAATAAATCATCATTGTTGGGCAAAATCCAGACTTAGCTTAATGAACCTGCTGGTGTTTTTCTGCGTATGGACCTCTGTATAGAAATCTGGGAAAACTTTGAGGATGGACTACCCTAAATGGATTTCTGCTGTCACTCTGGTGTTTGCTCCCTGGCAGAGGGAAAATGACAACTTAAGTCTTGTTTCCAAGTCCTCACTTTCCTGAGGCAAATTTATGTTTGTTTATGTTCCTAATATATCTAATTGGCCAATTCGAAATGGCAGGAAAAGGTCACTTTAGAAATTAGAGGCCAGCTGAAGAGCTTGGAAAAATGACACAGCCAGAAGCCAAGTTTTTCCTAAGTGCTAAGTGGCCTGAGGGCTCTGAAGATTCGGTTGTGGAAACTGAAGTACTTGAAGAAGGCACAGTTTTCTAGTGGTGCCTCGGAGCTCCATTAAACCACAAAGACCTCAGGTGGCTTCTGAAAATGCTGGTACCAGTTATTTCTTTCAGGAGTAAAATAGTACTTCAGAGTGCCTGCATGATCTGGGCTATGATTACAAAGATATTAACCATACAAAATGTAGTTTCCCATCAGTTAGGTAACTCATTTTCCTGTCCCAGGATAAGTTGGCTTATGGAGGCAACTGCCCTGAATTGTTTCACATTGATCATACCTGGTACATGGACAGTCCTTGTGGGGTAGGTGATAAAAAGTTAGCCCACACCAAAGCTTGTCTTGTAATTCTCTGTCTCTTCAGTTCATATAAACTTCTAACTTAAGAATCAGGCACTGGGACTGCATTAAGAGAAGTGTGGACAGCAGGGCAAAGGAGGGGATTCTCCCCCTTTACTCTGCTCTCACCAAACCCCACCTGGAATATGTGCAGTTCTGGAGCCCCCCAGCACAAGAAGGACATGGAGCTGTTGGAGAGAGTCCATAGGAGGGCCACAAAGATGCTCAGAGGGCTGCAGCAGCTCTGCTACAAGGTCAGGCTGAGAGAGTTGGGGCTTTTCAGCTTGGAGAAGAGAAGGCTTCCAGGAGATCTT
>VWZI01000780.1:1494314-1513452 GCA_013396835.1 Psilopogon haemacephalus | reverse complement strand
TTGGTTTTTTTTTTTTTCTTTTTTTCTTTTTTTCATCAATAACTTCATGCAGGAGACAACAGGGAGGTTTCTCCATGGAAAAAAAAAAAAAAGAAAAAAAAAAGAAAAGAAAAAAAAAGATTGCCCCTTTATGTCCATAAAATCCAGAGCCTAGTCTGCTGCATAAACTAAGGAAAATTCATCCCATTAAGAACACTTTGTATATACTAGCACTCTTCGTTTATTTGTTTTCCTTGGCTAAAAGATGTCAAATCCAGCATTAGCTCTGAAATAAGGAAGCAGTTTCTGCTTAGCAGCTTTGTTTATAAAACCAGAGAAGGAAAAAGGCCATTTTCAATCAGGTATTTTATTTGTGCTTTCAACCAGGGTGGGGAGGGTTGTTGTTACAGTTGAAGGCAGCCGACTATTGTGATGTGCCTCATTAACAATAGCTGTTGACTATTTCAGCATGGAAACAAGCACGAGCACTGACTTTTTAAAGGAAAACCCTCTCAGGTATGCCAACGTGACTTCTTTTAATTCCGCAAATATTTACCACTAGCCTGAAATGGCAAATTCCATCTGCCGTAGGTTTTCTTATTTTCCTTTTGCTTGAGGGAATTATGCTTAAACCACAAAAGCTGACACTTCGTGGCAGTTGTGTTTAAAAAGCACAACCCTTAGCTACTGCTAAGAAGGATAACACTGGGGCTTTTGCTCAGCCATCCAGCTAGAGCACTACTTCTTTGATCTCTGGCTTTTGGCATCAAGGTGAGGTTTGGCCAGTGTGTGGTTTCCATGGCACTGTACACATCACATGCTGTTCACAGCACATAGCACGTCCCTGGTATGCACAGAATATGCCTGCTTGAAAAAACTGAGATAATTTGTGAAAAAAATAAGAGCATAATGAGTCGGCGTCAGATGGGATGTGCCTGTTCAGTCTAGATTCAGCTGCTCAGGAACAGTACATGTGGAAGCAGCAGTGTGACATTAACATGGCTCTGAAGTCAAACTTGCAAGCCTTCATTCTTTTATGGGGGCTAACTGGCTAAAATGCAATCAAAGTGATGGGTTCAGATGCAACACGTTTCCTTCTCGCAGCTGCCCCCCTCACTGCTTTCTAGGAGGTGTTTGTAAGCTGCTGGGTGAGATAGTGAGAAAGTCTGAGCTTGGTTCTCACGGGTAGAGGAAGGCAGCCTGCATACTCCTCTGGCTTTCTCATAACATGGTAGTTAACTCCCCCAGGGAGTAAGAGATAGAGAAACATCTGGGTTAGAGAATAACAACTTGTCACGAATATTAATAATGGGATTGTACTTAATTATACCAAGCAATTAGTATATTTCTGGCTGGCTTGGACACTGTCCTGCAGAACTTATGTGGCCGAATCAGAATTGGCCACGTTTGCCTTCGCTAATGAGCTAACAGGATAAAAGTGTGATTCTGTCTCTAATAAACATTCAACCTCTTATTGACCATATTGGTGTGTCTGTGTCATTCTGGCCCTGCACGAGATAAAGATGAGCCCAGCAGTAAGCATCCACAATCTCGAGGGTCTTTCATGTGTCTGAAGTTGGCCATCCCAAACCAAAAGCTTCCAGCATTGTCAACTAGTCTTGACAATAGTTATTTTGCTCAGGTGGCTTCCTGCTGTAGGAAGTTTAGTCTCATTTGTGAATCTCAGGCAGGATCTATCTAGTCTAGTCAATGGTGTCCATAGGGTGAATCTGTAAACCAATGATCCAGGAAAATCTTCAAAGCCACTGGTGAGGAATAGGCACAATATGGGCATAAGCCACCTGACCTTAAGTGCCTGCTAAGCAAAGTGCATTTTTTACTTCCCTGCTGCTGCTGACTGGATCTCTGCTGATCACACCAAGGCTGGAAAAGCTGATTGACACTAATCCCACTGAGTGTGAATGATAAATCAAAATAAATAAATAAATGTGCTTATAGGCCCATGAACTTGACAAAACAAGTGAGTGAGATGATGTGTTAGAGACTCCTCCTGGCTCCTGCGCCATTCTTAGCTCTGTTTTCCACTTCACAGCTTTTAGCTGTGAGACAGAGAAACATCTATTTGTGAAATAAATCATAGGATTGAGCAGCAGGAATTTGGAGCGTTTGCAGAAGGAGATGCTGATAAAATTTGGTTGCTTATATTGGCACTTAGGAGGCATATCGGAGTTGACACCTGGAAGGTGTTGTGGACATGAGATTTTGTAAGCATAGATGTCTTGTATAACAGCATTGGGACTATGTCACAATCCCAAAACCTGATAAATCCCACCCCTCCCCCCCCAAATATCTACACCTTATGTGAGTGTTCTGCTTATTTTCTTATCAATATGTTATCATTTGGCAAGGACTTCCAAATTAATCTAAGAAATATTCTGGGCATTTGCAAAAATCCTCCATGCCCTGGAATTCAGCAAATATTTATTAAGTGACAAAACACCAGCAGGGAATGTGTAGCCAAAAAAAAAGAATAAAGTTGCTCAGCTCCTCTCTGTACAGTACACAAAGAGCAGGAGGTTAAAAGTTACATTCCACAAACATACCTTTTGCTGAGATGTACTTGGTTTGCTAAGTGGTGTGGATATGAGCCAAGGTCTCCAGATCTTGAATTCTGGATCATTGCTGCAGGGAGCAACGGCAAAACAGAGGTTCTGGCTAAGGGGAGTGGTCCACAGCCTCCACCTGTGCAAGAGCTGCGTGGCACAGCTCCCCTGAGGAGGTCCAGCTTTCTGCAAGGTTCATTTCAAAGAGGTGTTGAAACCCCAGCTGAAGTAGCCCCAGTAGCCACTCAGTCAGCTCTGCATATGGTGTGGGCCATATTAGTGGCGTTTTGTCAGGGATTAAATCCTAAACATGAAAAATAGTGTCATGTGGTGCTAGAAGGTACAACAGTGAATCAATTGCAGTAACTTGGGAAAAAAAAAAAAATCCACCTTAAACACTAAACATGAAAAAGGTTGCAAATCATTGTTCTCAAAAGATGCAGGACATCACAAACCATGGATTTTAGTTAGATTTTTTTTTTTTCCTTTGTGACACAGTTTTAGATCTGCACTGTAAGAAGGGTGAGGACAGTCCGTTTAGCAGGGATTTTTTTTTTTTTTGGTGATAGGAGAAAGGGTGATGGTTTTAAACTAAAAGAAGGAAGGTTTAGACTAGATCTGAGGAAAAATATTTTCACAGCGAGAGTGGTGGCCAGGTTGCCCAGAGAGGAGATAAAAGCACCATCCCTGGAAGCATTCTAGGTCAGGCTGTCTGGGACTCTGAGCAACCTGCTCTCGTTGCAAATGTCCCTGCTGACTGCAGGGGAGTTGGACTAGATGACCTTTAAAGGTCCCTTCCAACACAAACCGTTCTATGATTCTATGAAATCAAGGAGAAAAACACATTAAGGGTCAAACTTGTGCCAAGTGCAAGTCAGCCAAGTACTGCTTTTGATGTGCTCTGTAGTTTTATTGATCTCACATGGAAGACAACTCTTGCATGCATTTCAGTTGAGGAGAAGTTCACAGTTTGTATCTTTATGTCTCATTGCCTGTGACACACCTCCTCATTCCTGTTTGGAAGTGGCTGCAATAGGTCTTTTGCTATGATTTCAAATCTCCTGTCATATGTTGCTTGCCTTTGGTTAGCAGAAGTAAAAGGGGAAAATAATCACAATTGCAAATTGCAGCTGGCAAATGTCGCTCCCAGAGAGTGTGACAAATGAGTAATGCTTTGCGATGGTGTGTGAAGAAAGGCAGTGGTTTATGAGCACTTCAATACAGAGCAGTTTGATTATGACTGACATCCTTCTTCCTATCATGCACAATATCCTTCCTGAGCTGCTCTTGGTCAAGCCAGTTCTGTAAGGAATAATCCAAGTTTATTACGGTTCTGATTCCAGTCTGCAATGCTGACAGGGCACACATTACAATCAGCTTTGCTTCTAATGCTGTTAATTTTTCAGGAGTTTTCCAATGTCTGCAGCAGATAAATGTAGTAGGTGAAAATATGAAAATCAGGCTTTTAAAAATTTGTTTTTACAGTATGAAAGGTAGCCATGGATACCCAACTGTTCAGTCATCTAAGAGAGAAAATGGATGTGTAGTGGCTGCATGCCATATAGAAGATATAGAATAAGACAGGTTGAAAGAGCCCTCCAAGATCATCCAGTCCAACCTATCACCCAGCCCTATCCAATGGCACTAAGTGCTCCATCCAGTCTTGTTTTGAACACCTCCAGGGATGGCAACTCCACCACCTCCCTGGGCAGCCCATTCCAATGCCAATCACTCTCTCTGTGAAGAACTTCCTCCTAACATCCAGCCTATACCTCCCCCAGCACAACTTGAGACTGTGTCTCTTCATTCCATCATTCCACTGCTGGTTGCCTGGGAGAAGAGACTAATCCCCACCTGGCTTTGAAGAATATGCTTTGAAGAATACATGTTTCTATGAGTAGCTGAGGGCAGAGAAAGAGGCGTTAAGAATAACTATTATATTTATTTTAATTCTGGATTAAATTTGTTATGTTTTATGCATCCTTTAATCTCCAACAGAACAATGAGTTAAAGACAGAGGGAAGCATCACAGAACCTTCATCCCCAGTTAAGCATGCCCCAAAATGACATACGTACATATTTTTGAACACCATCAGAGATGGTGACTCCATCACTTCCCTGGGCATCTCCTGGAGAGTGACTTAACAACCATGAGACCATGTTAGGAGCTGTTAAAGTCTCCTCTAATCACACAGCCTAGATTTATATTATTCTAAGAGCTTGTGCTCAACAATACACATTGCTCATGTGATTCCTCCTTTCAAGTTTTCTTAACTGCCAAGAGTAGTGAAAGACACTCCAGGACTTAGAGTATAAAGACAGCACTGAATTTTGCTGTCTTTGCTTGCTTTGCCTACTTTACATATGCTGTACCTAACCTGCAACTGAATTAAGAAGCCTCTGAATTCAGCCAACTGAATTAAGAAGTCCTCTCTTTTGTGGACTCTGATAGCACAACGTCAGTGTGGCCCGAGGGAAGAATGAATTATGAGGTTTCCGGGTGAAGGGAGCAAGTGTCTTTTGATTAAAGGAAAGACTATGTTCCTTGCTTTAAAAAAATAAATAAATAATCAAATAGAAATAAAGCCACGCAGAGAATATGTTATCTACAATCGTTCCAGAAAGAGTTTCCTTCAGGACAGCCATTACAAGTCATTGGAAGCCTCCTGGGGACAGCAGTTGAAAACATCGGCAGTTAATTACTAGAACTTCCTAAATCAACCTTCCTTGGCACGACATGAAGTGAAGGAAAGCAATAAAAGTAAGGAAGTGCATTGTGCTTTGTCCTGTCCAACTCCTGTTCGGACAGGCATAGGTCACAAGCACAAATGTAACCAGGCATGAATTGTTGGTTGGGTTGGTTGGGTTTGTTTGGTTTTTTGTTTTTTTTAATTAATTCCTGGCCTTGGGTTAAATTAAATCATCATGCAGGAAAGGCCAAGGTGAAATGCAGAGCCAGGTCTTCAGACTGCGTAAATCCTCTGACTTCAGTCAGGTTGTGCCATTGCCACTCCTTCCGAGCACAGTCTCTCATGAAGTAAAGCATCAGAGTACAGAGAAAGGATGCCCAAAAATGGAGAGCAAAATGAAGAGAGAAATTGAACAATCTGCCCTTAGTGGATTCTTTGACTATTGGCTTTGGGGAACATATGTTGGGTTGCTGCTAAATTGCATGCTCTGGAATGAGGAGCATTTTCTTTGCCTTGCACCGATGGTAGGCAGTGCTGAGGACATCAGAATTGTGCAGATTCTGTGGCTGCTGGAATGAGTCTGGACAGAGGAGATGATGCACTCTTGTGTTTGTCATTAGGTTTAGCGGAGGGAAAACCTCTGAATCTTGCCTTGAAACCGGCCTCAAATTTTACTTTTTTTATTTTAAAACCAATCTACAAAATCCGGAATATCTGCTGGTTTTTACTCTTCATTCTTGCTTGCCTTTGTATCTCACAGTGGGGAAGGGAGAAGATGTTTCACCAGCTGATTTGGTGAATCTTCCAGGGAAAAGGAGTAGGGACATGGACAGGACAGAGTCACAGGCATCACACATGTTTGACTCAGAGTGAATGAGAAGGAAACCCTGAGGAAAGACTGTGCCTTAATTGGAGAGGAAGTGCCAAAGGGAAAGGCACACAATAACAAATGAGACAGAAACTGTCTATCAGAAAGGGTTTTATAGGATCTCAAAGCCTCCACAGATACGGGTGAGGAGAAGCTGGTGATTGATATAGGGTGGCTGAAAGGAAGAGAGCACAATGAGATGTTGGCCAGATAGGATTCCCCAGACCTTAGGAGCTTAACAGAGCCTGGCCAATGGGAAGCAGCAGAGCATCCTATTTTTGGATTAGCAGATGGGCAAATCATGCCAGGTTCCATGCAAGAGCTGGCCAGAAGGGCAATAAACTAGGCAGCAGGCAGGGTGTTTTCCCTGATCTATTAGCATATGTGATTAAGAGCTAATCATCATAAACACAAAGGCTCATCAAGAAGCTGAGGAACTACAATAGGTGGAGGAACACCAGTATGTATTTAGTGCCAATGGAGTACTGTGACGCAGCCAGGGGCTGCCCAGGGAGAGTGATCAGCCCATGGTTATTGCTCAGACCCACTGAGCTGACTTCTCTTGGCCCAACAATTGCTTCCCAGACAGCCTTGAAAGCTGGGAGCCTTCACAGGAACACGACTGAGTGGGATGCAAGGGAGGAGTGTTTGAGGATTGTGGGGGGGATGTTTTTATGGGAATTGTGACTTACTGTAGGGTATTTGGAGGAAGGACCAATCAGTGTGGCGTGGGGAGGAGCAAGTGTGCAAAATCGGATGGATAAGGAGATAAAAACAGTCCAACACATATAAGCCAGGGCTGGCCATGCTCTATACTTACTCAGCTCCGCCTGTTTCTTATCAAACTCCATTTCCAAGTATTTCCCTGGGCAAGGGGCTCCCTATGCTACATCCACACACGTGTATGGAGCCTGAGTGGCAGCAGTGGAGAAGGAGCCGTGGCTCTCATGGCTTGTGTGTCTGTGGGGCCACGAACTGCAGAGAGCAGGGTGTGTGGCTGCTGCCCTAAGGAACTGCAGTCCTCTGTGTGGGTGTGCAGGTGAGTATAGCAAATGTGTTAACTTCCCACCAGACTGGCTGGTGAGAAGGGTAAGAGGTCTGAGAGCCAGGTATGGGAGTGACCATGGCCCTGGGGCCAAATACTGGAGGTATCAGAGGGCTGGGGAGGTCTGTAGGTCTGAAGCAGAGATTGTGAGTGTGTGTGCACATCTCTTGGGAGTATGTGCTGAGCCTCACAGCTGGCTGAACAGAGATGGAGCTGAGGCAACCTCACATCCACTGGACTCTTGAATCCAACATCCTCTAATCTCTGTCATCATGACCTGTGAGCTCCCCAGTTTTTGTCCATCTGACCCCCACTGTATTTATGACAGCTGGCTTTTAATCACACAAGGTGATATGAACCAGTAAGGGAGGGAACAGGCTCTTGAATACATGTATTAAGCTATTAAAGAAAGAAAGATAGTAAGTTTTATGTTAATAATTTTGAGGGTTTTTAACAACTGCAATGTCATGAGGCATTCCTCTGAATCTATGGATGGGAATTTATTTCTCCATCAATACAAGTTCTTAAAAGTGGTTGTAGGACCCAGTATGCTGCATTCAGCAACCTGGGGAAGTGTCCTCTCATCCTTCATTCCACTGGAGGCTAATGTGAAAGTCACATCACCACCACTCTTGCCTGAGTAAAATGAGGGAAAGAGCTGTGCTTTTTTATCCTTTCATGAAATGCATGTGGTTATCTGGGGCTGTGAGTGTGTGTCTGAAGTGATGGTCTGGTCTGGAGCGTCCCTGACACACACTGATGCCTGACTAACAGGGTTCTGTTAAATGCTGCTTTGATTTTGAGGTAGAAGCTATCAATTTTAACTTTACCATCAAAATGTCCTGTTTGAACTCCTCACCGTACACATCTTTTGGATCAGATGAAGAGGTGCCTCCTCTGACCTGCCTTTTAACAGCTACTTTAGGGAAACACAGACAGGATTCTGAATGGGGAGCTGAGCATGCAAGACGAATTGTGACTGCAGAGGATGCTTCAAGGGACCCTCTGCTATCAACTGGGACAATACAGGTTTTTTTTTCTTATTCCTCCCTGTTTCTATACATGGATCACAGCCACTGGCATTTGTGTGCAAACCATAGGCTGGTGGGACAAAAATAACCTAAAATTATACAATAAAATCTTATTTTACTTTGTTTGGTTGTTTTGCTTTTTGTTTACTTGTTTTTGTTTTGTTTATTTGAGTTTTTTTTGGTGTGTCTTGTTTGCTTGATTTGGTTTGGTGTTTTGTGGGGTTTTATTTGTTTGGTTGTTTTTTTTTTTTTTCCCTCCATGCTCTTTCTGAGCTTGCAGAGGGTTTAAGGACTTGGTTTCAGCATCAGTGTCAGTGTCATTTACGCACGAGAAGCCCTTTATGATCTCAGGCCTCAGCAGGCTGCTTTCCAGCTGAGATTTTTGATCAGTTCCAGTGCAGTGTGTAGGAAACAGCCTCTGGTGACATTATTTCACTCTCAGTGCCAGTGCCAGTGTATGCCAAAATGATTGCTACCGTAACAAATACACTAAGCCATGATGCAGTTGCCCTTTGGGTAAGTGAGGAGTGAGAACTGTGAATGCCCAGTCTAGAACTCCAAACCTGACAGCATGTGGCACCCTGGATTAAGACGTGCATGCCCTTTCTGAATGCACTCCATGTTGTAGACAACACTATCATTTATTATTAACTTGTTCATATCTGATGAAAAGGATCAGTTGATTAAGCTTGGGAAAGCAAGCAAGAGAAAAGACATCTACCAGAGTCCCAATAGAGACATAAATAGGTAACAGCAAGACGTTGTGCTAGAATGCCAGCATACTGCAGTAAGTATTTTGCTCATCAAGCACTCTGTACCTGAGAACTTCAGGGAGGAAAAAAGCTTTTTTAATGATCTCTGAGCACAGCAAGTTACAAAGCAGAACACTTCATTTGCTCAGAGCACTGGAGCTCTGAATTGATGATGAGAAAAATAATAAATCTCAAAAAAATCATAAGCAATTCCATACTACTGATTCAGAATCTCATTTAAAACAAACAGTGACATTCTAAATGTCTTCACTCTGAAACTCACAGTAAATATGCAAAGGCAGAGCCAAGTCCATGTGGAGTATTCAGGAAAATGTGGCTATATGTAAAACTTTTAAAAGCAAAATTGAAAGCAAGTAACCAAAACTTCCTGGTTGCTCTTCTGTAATCTGAAAATGCAAGAAAAAAAAACCAAAAAAAACCCAAACAAACAAAACAAAACAAACAAACACCCCAAAACTACAAGAGTCATCCACATGGCTGCAGTAAGGTGAAGGGAAATTCAGAGAAGAAAAGTCATAACTTCAAATCAGGGACATGCAGGGTACCACCATCTGATTGTCTTACATTCATTGCTGGCCTGATACACTTAAGGATATTTGAGAAAATCTCTGCTGACTGAATTTTGGGTTTTCTTTCTTATTTCTTAGCAACTTGGAGTTTGAGAGTAAAACTGAGATACTCTAACATGAAGCATCTTACTGCAAAGTCGATATAAATCCTGTGTGAATATGAGTGGACACTGGAAAGCTAGAAATGGAACACTTCTTTGAGCATTAATCAGAGAAGTTCTAACTCACCTTTGAATCCTTCTCAGTATTCATCAGTATCACAATGTCTTAAATAAAATCATAGAATCATAGACTTATAAAATGGTTTGGTTTGAAGAGACCTCCAAAAGTCCTGTAGTCCAACCCTCCTGCAGCCAGCAGGGTCATCCCCCTCTAGATCAGGTTGTCAAGCCTGACCTCAAATATCTCCAGAAATGGGGCCTCAATGACCTCCCTGGGTGACCTGTTCCAGTGTTCCACCACCCTCATAGTGCAGAACTTGTTCCTAACATCCAATCTAATTCTACTCTTTAATTTCAAACCCTGGCTCCTGGTCCTATCGCTGCAGGTCTTTACAAACAGTCCCTCTGAAGCCTTCTTGTAGCCCCCTTCAGGTATGGGAAGACTGCCATTAGGTCTCTCTGGGTGAGCAGTTAGAGATTTCTAGACAAAATAGAGCTCTGATTTAATCAGAGAAAAAAAAAATCTGTTTATTTGACTAAAGAATAAGCTACACTAAAAATATTCTTTTTTTATCAGTTAGGGTAAAAAGTTTTTTCCACTAGGGAATAAACTTCTCAATCCATGCAGTTTTTACCAAAGAAGGAAAAACGTGGAGTCATCAGCCAGGTGAAAATAATCAGCCAAGACCTGACAAATGAAGGACTACTTACACAAGTTCATAGGGAAGGGGAAAAAAAAATTAAGAAAACTTGGAACTGAAACAACCAAATCGCAGATCCCCCAGAAAATAAGGATGTGAAAAAAGCAGTGCTGCTACCAAGGTAAATGTGCTGAAAAGTCAGTCTGGGCCAGAGCAAATGGGACCTTTCCCTGCTCAGGGAGGAAGGAGAGAATCGGTGCTGCCTAAACATTCCTTCACCATTCCCTGGGAAGCAATTTATGGAGAGCACTGCATGCTCTCCTCTTCTCCTTTTAGGGAAGCTGTGTGGAATGGATAATCCTGGAGCCTTCTTATGCCAAGGAGCAACAAGAATCATTACTCTCTATCTGCTGCATTTAATCAACCTCTCCCTTGGCTTATTCTGTACAAATGAGAACAGAAATTAGAGTTCACTCTAATACCAGAATCCCCAAGACATCCCAGCTCCCCCCTTCTTAAAGATGTTTCTGGGAAACAAGGGACATTTTGAAATGATTTTCACAACCTCAGAGCTGCAGAGAGCTGCAGGGACTGTTGTTACAATGATGAGACCCCCTCGCTTTCTGCCCTTGCGCTTAGAAACCATGGACCAGATTGATCCCATTTCCATTTACACATCTGACTGAGATGCTTAACTTATGATTACCTTATGCTTCCAACAATATCCAGAGAGATATTATATCTGACTGAGTATTTACGTTTCACATTCTTCTCTAATGATTGTATTGTGGAAGCAGGAAGAACTTGTTGGCAGATAATGGAGTCCAATGGATTGGCTTCCACGCTTTGAATCCTGGTGCCCTGCGGTCCCCTCTACTGACAGTTTAGGTGAGCAAAACATTTCAGAGAATTTGCCTTTTTTACTGTCTTACCAGTGCTGTCTGGAGAATCTTCTTAAAGCACACTGGTAACTGAGGAAATCGTAGAATCATGGAATGTTTCGGTTTGGAAGGCACCTTTATAGCTCATCCACTTCAACCCCTCCTGAAGTCAGAAAGGACATATTCAGCTATATAAGGTTGCTCAGAGCCCCGGACAACATGAAGTGGAATGGTTCCTGGGCATCTACCACTTCTCTGGGCAAGGTGTCCCAGTGTAAAATGTGTCTTCCCTATATATTCTAAATCTCCCTCTTACCATCACCTCTTGTTGCATTAGAATAGAATAGAATAGAATAGAATAGAATAGAATAAGCAAGGTTAGAAGAGAACTCTTAGATCATCTAGTCCAACCTAGCACCCAGCCCTATCCAATGGCACTAAGTGCTCCATCCAGTCTTTTCTTCAACGCTTCCAGGGATGGTGACTCCACCACCTCCCTGGGCAGCCCATTCCAATGCCAATCACTCCCTCTCTCAAGAACTTCTTCCTAATATCCAGGCTATACCTCCCCCAGAGCAGCTTGAGACCCTCCTAAAAACTCTGTCCTCATCTTTCTTCTAGGCCCCTTTAAGTACTAAAAGGCCACAATAAGGTCTCCCTTGAGCCTTCTCCAGGCTTATCAACCCCAACTCTCTCAGCCCTTCTTTACAGCTTAGTTGTTCCAGCCCTTTGATGATTGTTGTGGCTTCTGGACCTGCTCTGTCAGGTCTGTTTCTTGTGCTGAGGACTATGGAGCTGGACAGGTGAGCCCTCAGCAGAGCAAAGCTGAGGGAAAGAATCACCTTGTAAAGATTCAGCTGCAGACTGTAAGGGAAAATGGCGTTTGCTGCACAACAAATCACAGACTCACAGAATGTCAGGGGCTGAAAGGGACCTTGAAAGAAAGAATATCATAAAAGAGTCCATGCCAGTGTTAAATCACCAGAAGGAAAAAAATACCCAACAAACCCAAACAACAAAAACAAACCCTGGAAATTTAGCTTCTTGAGTTTGATGCTTTATGGCAAACTCAACCATCTCAAGAAAAGGCATCTGATTTTCAGATTCTTTTTCTGCATGAACATTTACCAAGCCACAGACATAACCGTTGCACTTGAGATAGATCATAATGAATATATGGAGCTCTGCTTTGTAATAGTGAATCATTAAGAGCTGGTAGGTAAACAATAGCTAAATTGGATAATGGATGCAAAAAATCTTCTGGAATCACAGGGCACAGCAAACCCACAAGATTCTTTGCAATTATTTGTTTTCTATAATGACCAACGCTCAGTAACCACAGTCTAAACTGCAAATCAGAGTATCTGGCACATATCATTCTTATCCCTTACTAGCTCCACAGCAATTTGGAAATGAAATACAAATAATCTCTTTTCCCTTCTCATAAATCTATGGAAACTTGCATTAGGTTTTATTTTACTTGTCAGAATAAAACATAGATGAGACTCCAGGGTGCACATAGTCCCAGGCAGCGCTTTAGTTAGATTAAAATTATTTGCATCTGTTAAAATGGATATGAAGGTTACCCAATTGTCATTAGTTTGTTTTTTTTTTTTTTCCTCTCTCAAAAATCCCTGGCACTACACCAAAATGATGGAATTTAGAGGTCTGACCCCTAAGACTCCTGTCAACAAACCGAGGGTGTAATTTGCTTTGGGGTTATTATAGCTCTGAGCAGGCTGAGTTAGATTTAACCTGATATTGTTTGAGTGAGTTTGCAGTGGAAGAGAAAAAATGAAGACAGAGTAATGGATCGTATTTATACTGGTGGCATTTGAGATTTATTTACATCAGCATGGATGAGCATGGTTGGAACACTGGAAGAGTTTTGATATTATTTTATTTTTCATTTACCTAACAAGCTTGGTCACAGTTTTTGAATCTTTTGGCATTTATATTTCACTTAGAGTCTGGATAATGAGGTAAATACTAATTTTGCAGTGATAGAACTTACAGGGAGAAGAAGAACTTTGAGGAGAAGAAGATCTGATATGTGAAGAGAATATCTCTCTATTCTCAACAGGTAAGTCTTGTCAAAGACCTGGAGCTTTAGATCAGATGTTTTCTCAGAAGTTCTTACTTGGGTCTGAAACTTAAGCTTCTGGAAGTCAGCCTGGAACAAATATGGTTTAAGATCAAAACAAACCAAAACTTTCTGGAAGTTACTTGTGAGGTGATCGACGTGTTCTGTGAATTCAAAATAGAACAAAGCTTGCTTAATTGCCCTGACTGGGTCTGAAATACCACCAAATCCTTCCACGCAATCCTGGCAGATCAATGCTCCATCCTAGCCAAATCTCAGTTGTACCAAAGAAAGAAAACATGTAAGAAAAAAAAACCAAAAACAAAAACCCCACAACATTATTTCATGCAGTTAGTAATTTTTTTCACTTGTCAGGAGAGGCACAGATGAAAACTTGAGTGGGTTTTCATTTGTTCAAAAGCAGCACAGCATCAAAAGCACAGAGCAGAAAGGAAAGTTTGTTTTTTTCCAGGATTGAATTCATATCCTATGAATGAACCCTTGATGATGTTTCAGTTTATATTCAAGTGATTCAGATTCTATGGTCAAATTCTATGCAATATTTTGCTTCCAGAAAGAGAGAATGAAAGGGGAAGATACAGTGGCAGACAAATCACAGACTGTATCTAGAAGTGCAGAAGGGTTCTTGTGATTTCTGTTGGAGCGAGTTCAGATGAGAGCCATAAAGATGATCAGAGGGCTGGAGCACCTCTGCTGTGAGGACAGGCTGAGACAGTTAGGGCTTTTCAGCCTGAAGAAGAGAAGGCTTTGATGAGACCTCATAGTAGCCTTCCAATATCTGAAGGGGGCCTACTGAAGGGCTGGGGAGGGACTATTCACAAGGTCTTGTAATGCCAGGACAAGGGGGAATGGGTTTAAACTGGCAGAGGGGAGATTTAAACAGGATATTGGGAGGAAGTTCTTCATAGCAAGGGTGGTGAGACACTGGCACAGGTTGCCCAGGGAGGTTGTGGCTGCTCCCTCTCTGGAGGTGTTCAAGGCCAGGCTGGATGAGGTTTTGATCAACCTGTTCTAGTGGGAGGTGTCCCTGCCTATGGCAGGGGGTTGGAACTGGATGATCTTTGAGGTCCCTTTCAACCTAAACCATTCTATGATTCTATGATTTCTGTCAAAGGAGTTTATGAAATTTCCTTCTAGCAAGAGCAGGTTACCTGTGGGTAATTGCAAGAATTTGCTGCTGAGTGATTAAACTAAGAATTTTGCAAATTTTATCTGGGGTTGGCGAAGAGAGCTCTTTTAGACAGATTAGAAAGAATCATTAAAGAAAACAAAGCAGCAAAAGTGGAGCAGATGGTAAGTGAAGAATGTAGCCCAACAGAGCTCTAGCAAACAGTGTTACAAGCAAGCCTTCAGGCAGGCTGCCTCTGACAAAACACTTTCCCAACTGTTCAGCAACTATGTGCTTTTCTGCCAAGGCACATGGAATAGTTCATTATAAATAAATGCCTTTTATCTATTGGCAGAACTATTGAGAACGTAGGTGGGGTTACAGCACTATGTCCTTCAAGGCAGAAGGGTCCAAGCCCCCATGTGAGGTGAGGCTGAAGCTGTGTGGATGACCCTTCTTGTTCCTTGGTGAACCTTCCATCTTCGAACCTACCACCTCGACCTCTCCTAATCTTTTTTCCCTTGGGAGGTCAACTCCAGCCTTATTTCTCCTGTAAACTAATCTGCTTTTCTGGTTACACATCTCACACGACATAGCAACTTTTCATCAAAACGCATTTCTAATTAAAATGTTTAAAATTTGATCCCACCTTAGGGAAAAAAATTCCAACTGATTCAAGTGGGAGGAGGGTCAATCTTTGTTGTGTTCTTTTCCATTAAGAATGTACCAAGGTCCTGTGAAGCACAATCCTATGAAGTGATTTGTCTCTGACAGGCTCTCTGTCTCTCACGAGCCCTCAAGAAACTTTGGTTCATTAAAAGCACCTTGGAAAATGTTGCTCTTGGAAGCAACAGAAGGCACAAACATGATTAGCTGCAGATGAGCAATTGCTTTTGAAAAATCAGGAAATTAGAATCAAGATTTGGAAAGCTTTTTTTTTTGCTCTCTGGTACCAGCAGTTCATTCTCACTACACTTGGGGAAGTTTATCTGAGTGATGCTGCTTCCACTGTCATGTCTTTCAAAGGCAACAACAAAATGTGCCATGGCCAAGCCAAGCAATGCAAACCTTCACTGCTCTGCCAAGAGTCACCTTTCATGACATTTTCCTCTCATGCACTGCTGTAACAGAACCACAGAATATCTTTGGTTGGAAGAGACCTTTGAGATCATCTAGTCCAACCTTAGACCCAGCACTGAAAGGTCACCACTAAACCATGTCCTTAAGCAGCAGGTCCACACACTGAATACCTCCAGGGATGGCAAGTCCCCCACCACCCTGGGTAGACTATTCCAATGCTTGATAACCCTTTCAGTGAAGAAATATTTCCTAATATCCAGCCTAAACCTCTCCCAGTGCATCTTGCAGATTAATACATTCTGCTTATTTTCCAGAGCTGGAAAACCAGCAGAGAATGACTGGGAGTGCACAAGAACATCTGCTGGTGGAATGGTTGTGCAAGGACTGCAGGTTGCCTTTGGGTAGGCATTTTCCTTCAAGGAGGCATTCACGACCAGTGACTTGAATTAGCAGAAACCAAATAAAAAAGTGAATTTTTAAAACATGGGCTTAATTTTATTTCTTTAATTGTTTGTGTGTGTTTTGTGTTTGCTTGCGTTNTTTTTTTTTTTTTTTTTTTGTTTTCTTTGTTTTGGTGTGGTTTTTTTTTTTTAATTATTATTATTATTATTGTTTTGGTGGCTTTTTATTTGTTTTGGTTTGGTTTTTTCCCTTATGGTTATACCTACAGGCCCCAGTCAAGCTTGTAACTCTCTGTCTTACACTTAGATTTGGTCTATGTTGCAACCCTCCATAGTGATCAGCTATTGGCACCCCTCAGAAAGAGTTCTGGTCCATGTAATTTTCCTCTTTCCCACGCAATGGTCAGAGACAGATCAAGAACTACCAGAGGTCAAAGACTGTTCCCAGCAGGCAGTATGGGTGGAGTTGTGGATTTTTTCACATGAAACAAAATTCAGCCATGTGGCCATGAGACGAATGACACCATTTGCCTTCAGGGCCAAGGAGGAAGTCCTGGCCTGTTCATCATACTTGTGCTCATGTATCCTTGTATAATAAGAGAAAGGTCTTGCCTTTTAAGACTTGTAATCTCAACAGAAAAGAAAATCAAGAGGGAGAAATCAAAGAGATGTTATTACTTTCCAGATGGTACAAAAAGATTAAATGCGTGTTTACTTAATGCAATGGAGCATTTATACAGATATCCTCAAGCTAGTGCTGCCCTGTAGTTGATACATGTTCACCACAGGAATGGACAGAATATCTTTGTTGGCCCATCAAACTTTAGATGTTGGCTTTGATTCCGTGTAACCCAAAACCCCATGAGAAAGCAGTCAATAGAGCGGCAAAAGGAGAGTTCACAAGAGACATTTACTATGATTCTTGTGTTACATCTGAAGTGCAACTATGTTGGGTTTGGTTCCATGCAAAACCTCTTCTACTGTGTAGTTGTCAGTGTCATTTTCTGACACCATGCCTCAGAACTACAAGTCCCTCCAGATTTTGGCAGAAGGACCATCAGACTGTAGCACTGCCTGGCAAATTCATTTGCCATCTTTAGTTTTTTTTATCTCCTTTAATAACAAATTTAATTATTCTTTTAAAAATCAGTCTCGATAGAACTGAAAAATAAATGAACTCTAATATGATAAAGGACATCTCCTCTTAGGCTTTCTCAAGACTGCATGATGAGATTTATGCTCATCATGTTCCAATCCACTCCTTCTACAGAAGGACACCTCAGTCAAAGCAGGTCAAGACATCCGGATTAGGCTTCCTTTTGCCATCACGGAATGAGTTGGCTTCCAGGAGACACACGACAAAAGGATGCTGTTGGCTTCCTATGCTCAGGAAGCAAATTTCATCACCTGCAGTACGAGCTTGCAGGGCTCACACAATTTAGCCTTTATGGAAATTGGAAAAGAACAGGACTGTCTTGAGCTCACCAGTGGCATCCTCCAGGCCTGTACTTTGCAGGCCTCTGCATAGTTGGCTCCAGCTTCTCATTGATATGATATTTTTTTCAGCAGAGCTCATAGCCTCTTGCACATTGGTCCTGACCATATTCATGTTAATATAATTTTGTTTTGAGTGAAAAACCGAGACGCAGGAAAGCTTCAATGACTTTGTTAGAGAGGTAGAGTGTGCCGGAAGACCTGGGTGGAATGCATGAATTGAAGTCCATCACATTAACTACCAGACCACCTCTCCTCTAAAGTGTTTTATGACCCAGTCTTATGGTAGTTTTAAGAAGAACAGTATTGCCTTGATTTTTACCCTTTTGCCTTGACCACTGGTGGTTTTTCCTGCAAATCTCCTGGTTGGAATCTTGTTTTATATCTCAGTTGTCCACCCAGCGGGATATTTGTGACTAAATTTATCTGCCTTTTAAGTTGTTTTTAAATTGCCTTTAGCGTGTGATATTTCCTTATCTTGGACAAGAGAAAGGAAAAGGAAGGAGTCTATTTCTGCCATGTCTTTCCTCCTGCAAGAGATCCCCCTCCCCCTTCCCTTCACCCTGCCCTCCAAAGCTTTTGTTAATTTAAAATTAGCCCTTTTGAGGTGTTCTTGGGAAACTCAGGCTCCAGGCAGTGAGCAAGTCCCTGTGGAGAGGGTTGCTGCAGTAAACATGGGGCAGAATCTCCGTGAGTCACCTGGCTGGCATTCCCCCACTGCGTGAGGAAGAGCCAAGTAGGAAGCCCATAAAGAAACATGCCACCACCACCAGGGAATCCACGCAGGATGCTTCAGCAAAATCATTTCCCATCCTATCTGGGCCTCCTACCCTGAGAGCGTCAGTCCAGAGAGTAATTAGTGGGCACTAGATGCCTGGCTCTGATCTCATTGCCATTGTTTGACCAAAGGAAGGATTTGAAGCAAGGCTTGGGGCCAAAAATAAGTTCTGAGAGCTTTTTCAATATTCAGGTTCTCTTGCCCCCAGGATGTATTTTTAAATTTAATTTATTTTTTTAAAAAATTTCCCTTACATCTAATTTTTAGTGACACCCACTGGCCAAGACTCAATTGTACTGAATCTCTGGTAGCTCCAGCTGGCTTGTAGAGGATATTGGCTTGCAGTGCAATCAGAATGGACATAACCTACCTGTGTACACATGCTGCTCAGGCCAACCACCCAGAAATGCTCGGGGGAAAGGCTGCTTCCAAAAACACCTGTGTCTCAGCCTGTTTCAGTAAAGATATTGCAAGAGGGATGTGACAGAGAAGCCATTCTTTGTCAGCATTTTGGTGAAAACCAGAAAGCATGTGAGATGCTTGATTTTAACCACCTGACTTTTTTTTTTGTTGTTGGGTTTTTTTTTCACAGAAGCTGTATGAAATGGGAAGAAAAAATATAATGCAGAAAATAACCTTTTTTTTTTTTTTTTAATCTTTATTATCTGTTTTGATGGTGTATAGTGGAGCACATGCATGGAGGGATTGTTTGGCAGGAGAAGGATGATAGCACCCTGTTTCAGAGTCTTTGCTAAGTGGAAGGTGGGACACAGGCTCAAGTTGTATCAGGGGAGGTATAGGCGAGATATTAGGAAGAAGTTTTTCACAGAGAGAGTGAATTGTCATTGGAATGAGCTGCCCAGGGAGGTGGAGGAGTCACTGTCCCTGGAGGTTTTCAAGAAAAGACTGGATGGGGCACTTAGTGCCATGGTCTAGTTGATTGGATAGGGCTGGGTTATAGGTTGGACTGG
>VWZI01000780.1:1478995-1494188 GCA_013396835.1 Psilopogon haemacephalus | reverse complement strand
TCCTATCCTATCCTATCC
This sequence comes from Psilopogon haemacephalus, assembly GCA_013396835.1. NCBI lineage: Eukaryota > Metazoa > Chordata > Aves > Piciformes > Megalaimidae > Psilopogon > Psilopogon haemacephalus. The sequence continues at coordinate 1,494,170 of VWZI01000780.1, read as the reverse complement.
TATCCTATCCTATCCTATCCTATCCTATCCTATCCTATCCTATCCTATCCTATATGACATCTCTTTGAGGTAGAGAAGGAAAAGGCTGTGCACCCATGAGCACTGAGGACAAACATGTTCAAGTCAGGGGTGATAGATGGGCAGCTTGGAAAATAAATATATTTTCCACTCTATTTCTTTTCCCCATTTCCACTATGTGTAGATCAAACTTCCCAGCCCTCGCCTTTCTAATGATGCACTCATGCAGATCTCCAGTGCTTGCTGTGAAGTGCTGATTGCTTCAAACAGCTTCCTCTCACTAGTAAAACCCCATTTGCAATGAGCAAGTGGAAATTTAACTTTGAAGTCTTGCTGTGCACTCTAAATGAGACACATCTAGTGTCCTGGCACGTGTTTACAGGCTGTACACCCAGTGCAGATTGTACCTTCAACTAAGTCAGGTCTGATTCTGAAGATGAAATAGGCACAGCGGCACAGATCTCAGCAGGGCATAATTATCTTGCCAAGGGATGTTTTGGTCTGGTACATCAGACAGAAGCGCTGCTGTGCTGGCATTCTCTGCTCACAGCAAACAAGGCTGGGAGCAGGACATTGCTTTTATAGACTGCAGTAATGGTGTGGACTCTTTCTGAGGAAGTGTCTGTTACTGTGGGACTTGAAGTTTACATCTGATGGTTGGAATAGATCTGTTTTCTTACCTTCCCTACCCCAGCAAACAGAAAGATTTTTCTTTAGCCGAGGTTGGATATTTTCTTGATGTTTTAGCATGATGTTTTTGTATGTTCTGGACATAAATATCCTGAAGTAAAAGAAACATAAAATCAGTGCTACATCTGATGTTTCACCCAAAATAAGGCAACGGTACAGAACCAAACCTTGTGTTTCCAAAGACACTTTTTAATATTGGATTTTAAAGGCATCAATAAGTTGTTTCTCAATATCCCAAAATGAACAAACAAACAAACAATGAGGCAGATGTCACCTGTCAGAACTATGAGGATAAAGAGTCTTTTAGATTGAAATATTTTATCAGAATGGATAAGTAACAGTGCTCAGAACTGGAGCATATCTACACTGCCAGGACGTTTTATGATTTTTAGAAATTCCTTCTTTATTTTTTTTTAATTCCTTCATTAAATGAGAGCTTCTGTAACTGTAACACTTCAGACCATCAACTGAATATGAAAAGGATAAATGAATAGAAAACCGTGCCTGAAATGGAAGGTGAACGAATAAACAAAGCACAGGGAATTGTTGCTATGAAGTAACCAAAGAGGTAAATAAACTTACAGGAGGAAACTGAAAGGCTTCATAGGCTGAGACCTCTCAGTGCTGAGGATATCCTAATGCATTGCTCTTGCTTGGTTTTGTGTGACCTTTACAGACTTCTATATTTATCTGAATAACAAAAGACTCAAATTCAAGCATAGCAAAAAAACCCAACAAAACCAAAATTCAGCTGACTCTGGCTGATTCACACCATATTTCTGTTGTGATGAGTAACAGAATGTGGACTTCTATCCAGAAGGAAGCTTTTAACTCTACCCTAAAATAATTCTCCTTCCCATATCTGGTGGAAACAACACAAGTAATAGCTTGGACTTTGCACAAAAAAACAGTTTGCAGCTATTATTCTGATGATCTCTCAGGGTAAATTTTAAGACTGTCTAAGGATTTAAAAAGTATTTTTTTCCTCAGTTTTCTACAGACCTAGTTTCCTGTGCACTGAAATTTAATGTCACTACCTAATACCTTCTGCAGCCCTGTATAAGGCAAGGGGGAATTATCCACATCTTAAAATTGAGAACAAACAAGCAAACAAAAAACTACCTGACGGGAGGTTGTAGCCAGGTGGGGATTGGTCTCTTCTCCTAGGCAACCAGCAACAGAACAAGGGGACACAGTCTCAAGTTGTGCCAGGGGAGGTATAGGCTGGATATTGGGAAAAAGTTCTTCACAGAGAGAGTGATTGGCACTGGAATGAGCTTCCCAGGGAGGTGGTGGAGTCACCATCCCTGGAGGTGTTCAAGAAAAGACTGGATGGAGCACTTAGTGCCATTGGATGGGGCTGGGTGCTAGGTTGGACTGGATGATCTTGGAGGTCTCTTCAAATGTGGCTTATTCTATTCTATTGTATTCTAAAAGTTCTCCCTCTTTCAAATTTTGTTCAGAGTACAGTTTCCAGAACCTTTTACTTTCAAGCTGGCAAGGCATGAGACAGACCAGTAGATAAGACTTTATCTTTCAAGTCCAGTAGAAGCTGTATTCTAGTTTGGTGAACAGTCATGTTCTTGTACTGGGTAACCTAATGTGGTGAGTGTTGTGCTTTTGAGGTTCAAGACAAAATACAGACAAGTTGCTGCTGTCATCTCCATGGGAAAGATGAAGTTGTGAGGCATGATTTGGTTCCCAATAGCATCACTGAACACTGGCAAAAGTCCTTGGAGCACCTTAAAGTTGCTTTTCATAGCTGGTGTCTGGCCTCAGTTTGTTGATCTCGATGTGAACAACTTTCCCAGGTGTTCTGGGCATGACCCTTGCCTTTGGTCATGCCCAGATCTTGACAGCAATGTAAGCACTCCTGCTGAGCTCTCCAACACCTTCTTAGTCCTGCCTCACTGTTTTGTAACTCTTGGAATCTTTCCAGGCTATGGGAGCAGTCAATGTGTGATAGTTCAATGAACTGTAAGCCACCCACTCAGATTACTTTCAGCATGCTCTGAAATGTATTTGGGATTTGTTTATAACAGATTAATTTCAGTGTTTCTCTAAGGAAGATAAAGAATGCAACCAGATTTTAGAGGATAACACTTTATATAGTGATGTCGAGCACAGACTTACATTTTAAAGTGAAATGAACATGGGCACATGCTGGAAGCTTGTGGAATGATACATCATCCTGGTCTCCTTCCAAATACACTCAACATTTTAGGTGTACCATCCCTATACATGCCTCTGATGTTCTGTGTAAGATGATGTGAGGATGCTGTCTTTGTTGAAATGAACCTGCAGCTGACACCTCCATTCCCTGTCTGTTATGATTCCTCAGGATGCTTTCATATATGTGAAGGAAGAAGTGGGGAGAGAAAAAAAAACCTTAGGGCATTTCTAGAGGAATATTAAAGACTGTCAGGAAAAATCAGCTGGGATGCAAAATCAAGCCTTGTAGCTACAAATAATAGTTAATGCTGGAAACCATTACAGATGTTCAACCAAATCGAAGAAACCTCAGCAATCTCTTGGGGAGTGAAATGATCTAGTCCATTAGTGAAGCTTCTTTGCTTATTTTTGCACCCCAGAAAGCATTTTAAAATCCTCTAAATTGTTTAGCTTAAGTTAAAATTAATTCTTTTCCCTGGCCACAACTGGGCATGTCCAAAAACTATGGAATGAGCATGAGAAAAAAAGTGTACATGGTAGGTAATGAGGCCATTTTTTCATGCAACTTATAAATATCAAGGTGGACCCCCCCACACTGCAATATTGACTTGAAAATTATTAAAAGGAAAGAATCTTTTGTTTTCTTGATGCCCTTAAGCTTTTCTTTGCAAACTCTTTTCCAAAAGGATGGTACAAACTAATATCTTCATATGAATTCTAAAGAAGGGGTGAACAAATTCAATATCTGCGAGGATATGTGGTTTTTAAATTTGGAAGAGAGCATTTCAATCATGTTGCTTGAGTTCTTCTTCCTAACACAGACCAGCATATCTAAGGCAGGAATTCCTGTGGTGAGTTTAAAACAGCTGCTTGAGATGACCCAAGTGTTTCTTAGCTGGGTTTCATGAGAAGCCTCTTCCTCTCAGCCTTTGTGTCCTTTCAGTATATAGGTCATTGTATAAAATATTCCTGGTTTATCAGTCACAGAAACACAAAATGTCAGGGGCTGGAAGGGACCTTGAAAACTCATCCAGTCCAACCTCCCTGCCAGAGCAGGATCACCTAGACCAGATCACACAGGAACACATCCAGGCAGGTTTTGAATATCTCCAGAGAGGGAGACTCCACAACCCCCTGGGCAGCCTATTCCAGTGTTCTGTCACCATAATAGGGAAAAAAGTCCTCCTCATGTTTACATGAAACTTCCTATGTCTCATTTTCCACCCATTGCCCCTTGTCCTGTCATCAGGCATCACCCAGCAGAGCCTGGCTCCAGCCTCCTGGCACTCACCTTTACATATTTATAAGAATTAATGAGGTCACCTCTCAGTGTCCTCTTCTCCAATAATGAAAGGAATTTTCAGAGGTATCTCAGAGAGGGAAAACCCTGAATTTCATCAGAGAGATTGACCTCAGTCCAGAGCAACATGAAGAGCTTTAAAGCCTGTTTATCAAAGGGTGTCTCCACAATCACAGAGATGAAGAGGTGAGTAAGGAGGAAGATCTCCTCTTAAGCTTTTCAGCCTTGCCTGGTATGCTCATTTTCCATCCCCTTAGAAAACCTAATGCGTGGTGAGAGTATCAGCCTGGCTTGCAAAGCAAGAACAGTTTGTTCTGAGCTGTTCCACACACTGCTCCCTCTGCTTGCTTCATGTTATCAGCACACTGGCTTTGGTCTTGAGATGCTCAAAATTAATCACATTGCAGGCAAACAGGCTGGCTACAGAGGTTTGCAGTGTTTGCTTCTCAGGGTGGATTTGCTTTGGAGGCCAAGTAAAAAGTTGCCAAGCAGCTGCCAAAACTGATGGATAGAAAGTAATTGCAGGAATGTCCAGAACGATGTCATTGTTCTTTAACTGTTCAACCAAACAGATACAGGATGAACTCCAGGTTGTGCTGGGTGTGGTTGTTGCCCAAAACTGGGGGAGTTTGCAAATGTATGTGACATGTTAAAAAGTAATGTTGTTATTATTTCCTGTGTTTCTGCTTTGCTGATTGTTGGAAAAGTCCCAACGGTACAACAGCTTTAGGTTTTTGTTGTTTGTTGTTGTTGAAACTACTCAAATTGAGAAATTAGTTTGAGAAATTATTTGTATGAAATTGTGACCTTGTGGGAAAAAAATTGCTTCACTCAGTTGCAGAGACTGCTGAAAGCTCTGCTGATGCCACAAAAACAAAAAAAGGAGACTATTTCTATCACCAAACAGCAACTGTATGTGTAGAGATCTCTTTTATAGTTGAAGGTTATCCAGGCCAACACGTAGCAACATACCAGGTGAGTGCTTCGTATAGATACCAACATTTTATGGGTTGAACAAGTTTCAGACCTGGCTGTTTTCTAGAAAAAAATGTCTCTTCCAGTAGGTTGACCGAATGGCAGAAGAAGTGAAAGGAAAAAATGTCAACCTGGAGTACCTCGCATACATAAAGCGCACATGCAACACAAGTAGTTCATCCTCCATGTTGCCCTGGGAAGTTTTTATATAATGGATTTTTGTTTACAAAATGAAGACAAAGAACAGATTCATGGAATCATAATTTTGTTTTGATTGGGAAAGACCTATAAGATTATCAAGCCAGATCTTTAACCCAGCACCTCCAGGTCGCCACTAAACCGTATCTCTCACTATCACATCTACACAGCTTTTAAACCTCTCCAGGGATGAGGGCTCCACCATTGCCCTAGGCAGCCTGTTACAGGGATTGACAACCCTTTCTGTGGAGAATTTTTTTTCCTAATGTTCGACCTAAAGCTCTTCTGGCTCCTTCCTCTTGTCCTATTAGTTATTACCTGGGAGAAGACAGCAGCTCTCACCTCATTACAGTCTGCTTTCAGGTAGTTATAGAGACACAGAAAGTTTCTCCCTGGCCATCTTTCTTCCAGGCTAGACAACCCCAGTTCCCTTAGCTGTTTCTCATAAGACTTATGCTCTAAACCCATCATCAATTTGTTGCCCTTCTTTCAACCTGCTCCAGCAGTTCCATGTCCTTGTTGTAGTGAGATGTCCAACGCTGAACCTGGTATTCAAGGTGTGGCCTCATCTTTGCCAAGTATAGGGGGGACAATCACTTCCCTACTGCTGCTGACCAGGGATAATTGGCACATCTGGTATTTAAACATCACAGATATCACCAGAAAGTGTTGTCAGCTGAGAAATTATCTGTCCAGATCTCTTTGGAATCCATCTAGCTGGCTGTGCAGTAGAAACCGGTGGTGTTCCGCATCTGGAAAATCAGTTTGGCCGTAAATAAATGTCAAAACGTTCACAGAACCACAGAACTGTGGGGGTTGGAAGGCACCTCTGGAGATCATTTTGTCCAACCCCTCCACTGCTAAAGCAAGTTGGCCCAGAGAAGCCCACTGAGGCAGCATCAAGCCTTTAGGGATATTAATTAAATTAGACAGGCAGATAAAGGGGCAAGTTGTTTACAGAGCGTTTCTTACTGGTATCATCAGCTGGGAAAAGTTCCTACAGTTTTAGCTGGGCTGAGTGTTACCTAAACAGGACAGTGAGGTCCACTATAAATTGACTCATTCCCAGCTATCTTAAAGGGTATTTGCAAACTTTCTGATGTGGTTCTGGTGTTGTTGAGAAGGAATGCAATAACTTCACAGCGTGAAGCTGCAGCCTGAGATATTCTTCTGCATTCTGACCTTTGGGAAGACCTTTCGAGTTTAAGGAGGTTGTTTTTTTATTTGGTTGCGTTTGATTTGGTTTTGGTTTGTTTTTGCATTTGTTTTTTGTTTGGTTGATAGGTTTGGTTTGGTTGATTTAGGTATTTTTTGGTTGGTTGGTGTTTGTTGTTCTTGCTTTGTTTGGGGTTTTTCTGTTTGTTTGTTTGTTTAACAAAATAAAAAGAGATCAAAAAGTCAGAGAAGGAAACAGTGAGTATGAGATATGTTGTTTTCTGAAGTATTTGGTACGTTAGAGACAAGAGGCTCTTCTCCACCTCATATTTTTTTTGGAAGCTCGTCTTTTCACATTGTTTTGTACCGAAGATGTTTTGCTCACGTTAAGTAGGTACAGCAAAATCACCCAAATAAGGTAGAATCAAGTCTTGCCATGCTTAAAATGCTTCTTTGAGTGTCTTAATCTCATCCTCTTTGTAGAATGATGTGCATCCCTTGATAGTCTGCATAATACAGAGGAAGAGAATTTGTGCTCCTTGAAGTCTGGCTTGGAGATTTCTATGTTCTATTGGTATTGGTATTAGAGGATGCTGCAAATGTTTCAGGTATTCCATACAGCTCTGTTACCATTTTTCCATCTCTGTGGTTAAGGACCTCAAATTTCCTGACTCCTTGTGAAAGTTCATTGTGGCAGAGACACTGTAAGAAGGAAGATATTAATGTCACTGGATTTTGAGCATCAAAATTTGATGCAGAAGTCAGCTGTTCTCCCCATTTAAAGAAGATGGATGAGTTTTCAGTGACAGCCTCTGGAGGAGCCTTGCTTTGCACCTACCATCTAGGAGACAGGCAGCAAAGTTATTATCCTCTTCCAATAATAATCAGTCCCCAGGGACTATGCTGTAGAGATTTGCAGCCTTGCAAAGGAAAATCCTGACAAGCAGATTTAATCTTTGGAAGATACTAACTTCCAGGAGAGAACCATCTGTACTGCTGGCATTGCATTGGACCCAGTCTTGCTAAATTGATAAATCAGGGAATTGTAACTCAGACATTTTGCACAGGTTTTCTCCCACATCATAGAAGCAGAGGGAAATAGGACTGCCTTATCGAGGATTTCTGGCAGCCAAGGATGTTGTTTCTTACATAGGGTGAGTAAAAGAATTACAGACATCGCTGTGTCTGGAGTAAATCATTGTAGCTGATACCTGAGGGCTGGTTATTCAGGTTGTGGTACTGGGAATAGATTGTGCCTGTGTGAAACCTGGATATGTTTGCATAAATTGGAAGAAGTTTTACTGACCAAACCTTCCCTTGCTTTGACCTACACTGAATGCATTTGATCCTGTGTCTGTTTTGATGTTCTAAGAGCCCAAATAATTTCCCTTCTTTCTACTTCCTCTGGAAAAAAAATATTTTGTCTCTCAAGTAACAGTTCTGTCTTTAGTTATCCAGGAGGAGTGGCTTCCACATCTGCCTCAGTGACCATTGCAGTCCCACCTGGCCAGGAAAGTTGCCTAACTCACAAGGAAGCCAACAGGATCCATTTCACAGTCTTCAGTGGCCAACTTTGATTAGCCTCTGCAGACTAAAAGACAAACACAAGTAAAAATGCTAAACCATCACCCCATCAGCAGCATGGAGTGAAGCATCAGGAAGGCATTTATTTCACATTAAGGATAAAACTGTCAGAGAAGCCAAAATCATTAAATCTGACGGAACATTAACAGCTAGAAATTATTTGGAGGAGGTTGTCAGGGAAATCCCAAGGCTGGAATATAAATTATGTTGAAGCGTTGCCTATTCAATGATAAGTCAGTGCTTGGAAACAAAACATCTGTGCAGTTTCCTCAGACTGATAAGTCCTGAAGCAATTCCACATGAAATTACAGCTTCTCCTATCAAGCCATCTTTCGTCTGATGTCCATCCCACCCTTGGAATGGTTCTAAATGAATGCACAGAAAAGAACTGGAACAACATCAGAAGGTGATTCATAGGCAACATCCACATGTAGTGGGTACACAAGCCTGTTTGTACCCTTGGCTATCTGCTTGCAGACCAGAATCTGGAGATAGAGAGGCCAACATGGGTACATTGGAAAGAAAGACTGGAAAAGAAATGAGTATTGTTCCTCTGCCTCATTATGTTTGATTGTCTTCATCCCTCTTTTTCTGATTTTTCCTCATGAGACTTTTGGATCTATCATGGACTGAGGTGGCAAGTTGCTTTGTCTCACTGGGTTTGGGAAGTGTCATGTACTGCTCTGGTAACTCCCCAGCCCTATTCTCATTTGTGACTGATAATAGACCACTTGTTGATTTTGAAATAGCTCAAGTTCAGTATACCAAGAAATGAACCTCCCAGGGAGGTTATGGCTGCTCCCTCCCTGGAGGTGTTCAAGGCCATGTTGGATGAGGCCTTAGGTGACCTGTTCTAGTGGTAGGTGTCCCTGCCTGTGGCACAGAGGGGTTGGAACTGGCTGATCTTTGAGGTTTCTTCCAACCTAAACCATTCTATGATTCTATGTACTCCCCACATCCCCAAGGAGCCATTGTACAATAGGTCTTGTGAGTAACACAGCCCACAAGCTCACTATGGGTGCTATGGATAAGGCTACTTGGGAAGCTGAAGGGTCATGGAGGTTTTAGCTGGGTGGCTTAAGAGTTTGGCCATACCTGCTGTGAACGGTCTCTATCCTCTCTGTTATTTGCTGATGTGGATGTGACCAGTGGAGATTTGCAGGATGCTGTGATCCATAAAAATTCATGGGCAGAGTCCATGTTTACAGACTAGAGAGGGACATAATGGGAAAGGTTTAAAATAATGTGATACAAATAAGTTCCTGATTGTGTTTTTTAACATGTTGCCGAGACACATGACACCCCAAAGCCCTTCATAGCCTGCAGCTTGGATAAACAATTGACTCTTATGAGTCCCTCATTAATATTCAGTTATTTCTCCATCTTTCTTCTAGTCACCACAGGTCCATGGCTACAGTAATAACCAAGTCCTGCAAGATCTAAATTCATTTTTTTGCTCTGCCATATTATTTCCAGCAGATGCTGAATATTCATCTTTAGTTCTCTTCCTTGTCAGTGTAAATGTTTTGAAGGTTTGGTTGGTTTTTTTTTTTTCCCTTTCTTCTCTAGCTGTCTCAGCTTCATTGAGATTGAATCTCTGTGTTATCTTCCTGTCTCTTTGCCTGTCCTGTTTAGAGCAAGTCCTTCTTGAATTTACTTTTTTACATCAGTAGACTTTCCCTGATTATCCTCCCCCATACTTACAAGTGCACTTAAGGGCTCCCGTTTGCTTTTGCCTCTTTGACTTTCCAGNAAAAAAAAAAAAAAAAAAAAAAAAAAAAAGCTTCTCTAGAAGGGAGCAAAACTTTCTTGCCTTTATTTGTAGCACGTTTTCGCTTGACTCCCTTGCTCCTGATCTGATTTATCCAACGGTTTGAAAGAAAATAACAGCAGATGATTGGAAAGGAATGATGGCAATTTCTGCCTGGTGTGCTTCAGAAATTTTGCAGTACCTCTCCTTTCCTTTCCTTCCGACAAAAGCTACAAAGAGAGAGACTGGCAGGTTGTTTTTGTTGTTAAGCTGAGATAGCAATGTGTGGGTGGAAGAGGATTTGATTCAGTGCTGAGAGGTGGGGGGTGGGCACTTAATCTTTACTCCAATATCCTGCTTCCCTGCTCAGTGGGAAACACGTGCTCCAAGTGAACAGCTACAAGTCCCTGAGAGCAGCAAAGGGCTTGAAAATCTTGGGCATCTTCTAAGGACAATTCCCAGAGTGTATTAAAAATTATATTCTACACCTGAAAGCCAAGGAGAAAAAAAGGCCTGAAATCTGTAGCTGCAGAAATAAGCTTTGCATTTCCATAACTATACTATCGAAACCCACTTATAGATGGTGATACTTTAACTAGAGGAGCATCAATTGGTCATCAGCTTCCACTGTATCCTGCCCAACATGCTTAGACTGGGCAGGTCCCAAATCCAGCAGCTGGCTCAAACTAGCCAGGAGGGAATCTCCAGTCTTGTTCATATTAGGCACATGGTAGTGAATGCAATTCATCCTCTCAATAAGCAGTACAAGGCATGACCTGATGCAGGCCACCTAATTTATTTTCTTGAAGAAAATAAGTCACTAGAAAAGATGCTGGTGATAATTCTGTTCAAGTGTCTCTTGGCTTCAGAGAAGAGAATATAAGATTGTGACTAAAAGTAATTAATGACTGGGAAAATTTTGGGCTGTTCTTTGTAATTACTCTGAGGGAAGGCGAAGGAGAGAAAGAGAAGAAATATTTGAGGTAAAGCATGGCCATGAGAGGAGTGGAGTTTATTTGAAAAGTTATATCTATGCATTCTGAAATTTGGTTTACCTAGCCATGCTTTCACTAAATTTGGGGACGGCATTGTAATGGGGGAGAAAGACCTGCCTGGTTGTAAGATGCATCTTCATACATTCATTGAAACAGGAATATTATGTGGATTCTTTTCAACAGTGGTGAGCTGAGTTTGCTGGTGGAAGAGGTCATGCAGCTAACCTCATTTCCAAGAAACAGATGCTGGCAAAACCACATGTCCTCTGTGCACATGGGCTAGCTAAGATACTGTGAAGGCTGTTCACATCCAAGCAGAGGAAGCACATGGGATGAAAAAGTATCTCCCTGGTTTTCACTAAAATTGGTGCTCCAGGGGTGAGAGGGCTTAGGAGATTAGGGGCAGGATATGGAAGATTTCAGCAGAAGACAGCTTCTCAAACCAGGCTGTAGTTCTCAGCAAATGAAGAGGCTGGCTTATGTTCAATCAAATGATGCAGTTATTTCAGTCTAACAGCTAAGACTATTCCCTTCATGGCCCTGTTATTGCATTCAACATAATCAGAGCCCTTTTTTCAGTCACCTCATGAATTTGAATTAGTGGAGTCAAGACTGGAAGGAAGTTATAATTTATCTCACTGCAAAATCACACTACTCATCTCTCTATTAGTGACTATTGGCCAGTGCCAAGAATGGTGGCTTTTAAGTCCAATGTATACAGCTGTTCCTCTTAGGGTCTTCATTTACTTTGCCCAAGGGCTTCTAAGCTGCATTAGACTTCATTGGCTTCCAAGGTCAGAAAATACTCTAAGATCATTTATTCTTGTCTCTTATATGGTTTAAAGCCTTTGATGTCACCATGGGAATTTTCCTAGTGCTTGCTGATTATATTTCCACTTTTAACTAGTAGGCTACTTGCAGCATACTGCTACTATACTTCTACTGCTATATTAATCCACCATTAGGGAAAAGCCAAAGGAAGCGATATTATGTCTGAATTCTACAGTGTGGAGAGATTCTCTTGATTTGTGCTTTTGAGCACTGAGTACAATAGGAAGATAAAAAATCTGGAAATAATATCTCATGCTCATCCCACTCTCTCTCTGCCTGTCTCCCTCTAATGCTCCACTCTGACTATCTTAGTTAATAAACCTAAGTGATGAATCAGCCAGGCATCAAGCCACTTGGTCTTACTACCTGATATTTCTGTTACATAAAAGTAAACAAAAACTTAAAATGCAGAAGGCTTGTGGCCAAACTAGTGAACAGAAATGGAAAAAAACACAGCAGGCTACTAGGAAGGATGAGAAATTATTACAGTGCAATATAGCATATAGCTTCTTTCCAGGAGCAGTTAGGAGTTAAGTCTTGGAGGCAGGAATCACATCATCTGCCCTCAACTGCAGAAGTCACAAAAATCCTTCAAATCAAATGTCTCCCTGAAGATGCTCATCCATTTCCTCAGCTGCTGATGCTATCTTGGTCTTCTCACTGTGGCACAAATGATGAAGTGAGGAATATTTCATATCCCAATGCTTGTCCAGGTGAATTAAAAGCAGTCGTACTGAAAGTCCACTGAGGAGTTCCAGGTGCATTACCACACCACCTCACCTCCTGTAATGCTACCTTGTGGATCCAAGTGACTGTAATTGTCTGTGTTTGTACTAAGATCCCAAACGGGTCCAAGGCCAGGGTGTACCTCCAGCAGACCATTTATCATAAAATCAGAGAATGCTTTAGGTTGGAAAGGACCTTTCAAGGTCATCCAGTCCAACTCTTCTGCAGTCAGCAGTGACAACTTCAACTAGATCAGATCCTCATCCAACTTGACTTCGAATGCTTCCAACCCTGTCCAAAAGCAGTTGAAAATAACAATATATTGTCTGTTGTGTTTTTCTCTCCATGTGTATTAAAAGCTGGTCTGTATGATCATCACTACGTGTCAGTGTGTGTCACCTGTTCCTTGGCACTGATAACTCAACCAATATCCTTACCTGCATGTCTTTTAAAAAAAAAATATTCTAAAAATAATTTACTTTAAATGATTCTGCCTTTAGGAATTTTCAGGCTTTGATTCTCTCTACTGAATAAATGTATTTATCATTCTGGAAAACAGCATTTGAATTCTTACTTATTTAAGCACTCATGACTTGTGCTTTTGTTGACTTAGCATGCTTAAAATATGAGCGGGGTTTCTGAATGCTTCTGCAGGAAAAATACATGTTCAGAGCACTGAGCATCAAAGTCTTGGCTATTGGATCACCCAGGAAAAGCTCTAAGAGCTCTGTGGTTCCATGAAGTGCTTTTACAAGAAATCCTTGACCCGAGACACAAGGACAGGCACACTGCAAATTCCCATCCAAGACGACAGTTAGCAACGTGCCTCTGCTCACCTCTCCCTTCTTTTCCTTGGCTGCAAAAATTCCCAGTGGTTTGTCAAGCCATTTGTATTTTATTTTAAAGCACAAGGCTCAATCAGTCAGTGACCACTGAAATTCTTCCACATAGCAGTTAAACCCCAGCCTGAAATATGCTGGTTTTTTTCCTTCTTTGAAACCTTCAAAACAATGCAAGGAATCAACTTTCACTCTGTATCCTCAACATGTGTCACTGATTAATTTCTGCTTCTCATTTTCTAGGACTCTTTTTTTTTGGTTTTTTTTTTGCCTTTCTCATACCCAAATTCCATGCATTGTCGTCAGAGAAATTGCAGTTGGGACTATTTTGCATTGTCTGAAAAGAAGTGCAGCAAAACCAAGGAGAGTTTTTCCGCGAGTTGTTGAAGCAATCATTAAAAAAAAAAAAAAATTATATGACACCCGAAAAATGAAATTTCTGTTCCTAAGCCCGTTTGCTTGTGACCTTGCACAGGTTCTGCTACGCTAGGAGACGTGAAACAGAGGGTGGGCTTGCCACATAGCAAGGAATGCCTCAGTATGTTATTTGCATGGTGTGGTGTTGCCCTAAAGAAAGTTTATATGTTATTTAATCTCTCTGAATACAGGCTTTGCTGTAGACCGTGTTGTGCTGCGGTCAGTGGCAGAGTAGCTAACCATGAATCTGCAGTTTGTAGTGTATGGGAGAACTGCACTGCAGAGGAGCATCTTTGCAGAGTACTTCTAGGCTAGAATCAAAGGGCCGGGGCCAACAAATTCAGGCGGCAGGCAGAGTCAAGCAGACAATCACTTGGAAAAGAACCAGCCCTTGGAGTGAGTTGTGGTGTAACAGCCCATTCATTAATGTTCTGTTTTACAGGCAATTTATTACAGCATCCCAAATACAATGCAAGGAGGACAGCCTGACAGCTCCAGCTGCTTTCTCCTGTGACAATGCATTTTCTCTGCTATTCTTTCACATTACCCCACCATAGATAGCTTCATTGTTTTCTTCTCCTGGATCATTTCCATTTATTGTACTGGGAAAATCTGTGCTGGAAAATAATATCACCTGAAGCTCCCAGCTTGCTATTCTTACATTCTGTGTGTTCTCAGCTTTGCCAGCTATCGCTTGTTTACATTTATTGGGTGTTACTTACAGTTGTTGCTTGTTTACATTTGGCTAAACAGGTTCAAAAATGGACCTAGGGCAGTTAGCTTCACATTTTCAGGTGCTGAGGGAAAAAAATGCAGCTGGAAACTGTTAAGTTCACCAAGTTTATATCTAGCTGATTATTTTGTTCTAAATTTAAACTGTGGTAAGCAAAAAAGAAAAAAAGAAAAGTAAAAAGAAAAAGAAAAAAACATAAAAATAGAAAGGATATTTTGAGTGCAGTGTGTTTTTGTTCTTACGAATAACTGGCATATTACTTTGCCAAGTGGCACTGTAAATCCATGATGGAAAACATTGTGCAAAACCTCTCATTTCTCTTCAGAATAGATGCAGATCCTCATGGAAGAGAATGCTCGGTTTCAAACGGATGCAACTCAGAAGTGAGGGACTTAGAATCACAGAATAATAGAATAGGATCATAGAATGGTTTAGGTTGGAAAGGACCTCAAAGCTCATCCAGTTCCAACCCCCTGCCATAGGCAGGGACACCTCCCACTAGAAGAGGTCACTCAAGGCCTCATCCGACCTGGCCTTAAACATCTTCAGGAAGGGAGCAGCCACAACCTCCCTGGGCAACCTGTGCCAGTGTCTCACCACCCTCACTGTAAAAAACTTCTTCCTAACATCCAGTTTCAATCTACCCTCTTCCTGTTTAAACCCATTCCCCCTCATCCTCTCATTACAAGACCTAGTGAATAGTCTCTCCCCAGCCCTGTTTGTCAAATAATGAAAGATGCTAAGTGTAGAGGGAGCCATCAATGCCATAATCTTAAAATACAGACAGAGAGT
>VWZI01000780.1:1450208-1478876 GCA_013396835.1 Psilopogon haemacephalus | reverse complement strand
AAAGAATAAAGAAGCCTTATCTGACAATAGCTGAGGGGCCTAAGAGAAAATTTAAAATACAGGCAAAAAGGGACTTAGTCCTATTAATGCAGTGGAATATAATCAAGAGGATGGAATGAAATGGAAGAAAAAAGTAATTTAAATGCCATGAAAATAAACAACTTTATAATAGTGAAATCTGACCGATCCTGGAACAGTTTTTCCACAGTTAGTAAATAACAACTAAGAGAGTTTCATTGAGTTTGGATAGAGGAGTATAAAAATACTGTAATATGTAAGTGTCCAATCGGTGTATAAACATTGCAGTTACAATAGTCTGATAAAGGGCTGGAGTGAACATATTTACTTTCTCCATGTTTGCATCCAGGTATTCTTTTTGAGAAGTTTCTTGGAACAAGAACTAAACTGACCCTTCAAAATGACTCTTTCAGTCTTGTGCATAATTGAAATCCATCTGTAACATTTGGCTGCTGAACAAAACCTAATATATACTGATTGCACTTTCCTTGGAAGGTCTCCAGAACCTTCTGCTTAAAAAAAAACAAAAAACCCAAACCAAAACAAGAACAACAACAACAACAACAAAAAGAAGGTCTCCACAAGAATGCATGACATATATTTAAATGTTTTGTCTTTTTCTTCTATTTCTCTTACTTGAAACTCAATAAATATGATGGGACTCAGACGGCACAGGGTTGTCAGGCACTAGAATGACTCATCCAGGGAGGTGGTTGAATTGCCATCCCTGGACATGTTTAAAATCCATACAGATGTGATTCTTGAGGATGTGGTGTAGTGACAGCCTTGGTGGAGTGGGTGAAATGGATGGACCTAATGACCTCAGAGGTCCTTTTTATGATTCTACGATTCTATGCTGAGTTTCGTCTCTGAAGATAAAAGATTTAAATATCTACATAGAACATCTTCCCATATCCCATTACAGTCTCTGGATGTCAAATCCACATAACCAGTGAAGTCTAGAGAATAGTCCAACTACTCAGATGATTCCACTGATGTTACAATTTGGGTCTAGTGTCATCTGGGATGAAGCTACACAGGAATGGTCGCCACTACTGAGGAGCTACAAACTCATGGGCTAGTAACTGATTATCAAAGCAGAGAAGGAATCACAACTGGCCTTGACACAAAAATGTGCCACCTTGATTCCTATATTAAGGCAACTGAATTAAACCCCAGATCTCAACTGGGATCATAGGCATCCTAGTATGCATGCAGACACGAACACTGAGTGCAAGGTCCAAATGAGATCTGCCCTTCTGTGGATGGACAGAAAAAAATTTCCAATGATATATGACCTGGAATAAGGTGGGGTGGCTAATGACAGTGTAGTCTTTCCCAGCAACGCAGAACCTTTGAAAGCTGTGAAACTCCACATCATATCTCTAGTTCCTCAAAGGGAGGCAAAGAGAAGCAGCCACACTGATCAGGATGTGAATTCAGAGTGGACAGGTCTCTATCCCACCTGCGCAGGGGTGGCAGCTGGAAAATGGAACTGTAAGATGTAGAAGGGGAAACATGAGGTAAGTGTTGATGTGAGTCATTCTGACACACCATTAATTATGTTTCCAACCCTGGAATGAGATTGTGTCAGTCCTGTATGTTTGTCAAGGTGGAAAGTGGTAGCACAAACCTCTGTGTGTATCAGAGGGGCTTCTAAAGAGAATTAGGTAAGGCTGAAGAGATTCCTTATGGCTTAGTTACACTTTATCCTCTCCTTGTATGAGAATATTGGATAAATGTGGGCTGAGTGTGATGTAAGGCTTAGGATTCGTCTGATCTTTAGCCACCCAAAGACAAAGGAGCAGGTTCCTCTTTGGGGAACTGGTGCTTGCAGAGAAAGGTTTGCACTGCCTCTTTTCAATGCTGTACTGGGACAGGGTGGACTGCCAGCTGACCATGACATTTTTTATCTATTGTCAATAAAGGAGGCCCACACAATCTCTGTACACCTGGGCCCTGATTTGAAATTCCCACATGTGGCAGTTATCCATTTAAGCTAGGAAGCCGTTTATCATTGGGTAGATGACATATCCACCTAAGGCTGGAAGAGATGGCTGAGACCCCAGAGTTCTGCAGGGCAGGCAAGAGACTGAAGTGCTTAGTGCCAGATAGCTATGTTTAGGAACCATGCACTGGGTTGTACTGGTCTGACTCCTCAGAGCCCACTGACTGTGACATCTAAATTCATTGGTCAATACGAAGATTGCATGCAGTGAGTTCCAGATATATGAGGATGATGAGGGAACTGCAGCACTGCCTTATGAGGAGAGGCTGAGGGACCTGGAGCTATTTAGTCTGGAGAAGAGAAGACTGAGAGAGGATTTAATAAATGTTTATAAATATATGAGGGCTGGTCGGGGTTGGGGGAGGGGGGAGAGGGAAGAACAGGCCCTGCTCACTTGCTCCCTGTGATAGGACAAGGAGCAATGGGTGTAAGTTGCAGCACAGGAGGTTCCACCTCAAAACAAGGGGGAACTTCCTTACTGGAACAGGCTCACTAGAAAAGTTGTGGAGTCCCCATCTCTGGAGACTGTCAAGGAACTTTCAAGTTCCTCTGTGATCTGAGCTAGATTGTATGGTCCTGCTCTGGCAGGGGGGTTGGACTCGATGATCTCTTTGGGTCCCTTCCAACCCCTGACATCCTCTGAGCCTGTGATCTGCAAATCCAACAGCATTTTTCTACCCCTACGCCCACTCAAGCCAGGATTTCATCACAGTGACCGGTGTAGAGGAATCCTGTGTTTTATTTTATAATAACATCATAAAGATAATTGCATTTCATATCTTGTTCCACACTTATCTCTCAGAGACCACAAGTGTGGAAGGTGATCCTAAAGCATCGGAAATCTTTCACGGGCTTTATGTCCTCTAAAACATTTCACAACACTAAAGAGGCAGGAGGCAGATGGCAAACTTTTCAACTTTTGGAAGTACATGGAGAACATTCAGTAGAGGATGGGAAGTGACCTTGCCTCTATAAACGACACCATTTAAAACATTTGTTGAGCGATGTATCCAACTCTGGAGTACACATTTCAGAAAAGACATCTAAACAATGGAGAGAGTTCAAAGGACAACTGCAAATACAATCCAGGGCAGGAAAACAAATCTTTCACTAGGCAGCTTAAGAAGCTCACTTTTTTTTTTTTTTTTTTCTTTTCAACTTGCTGCAAGGAAGGCTAAGGCACAATAATGTCTGACGAAAGCAACTCTTGGCTCATAACCTTAAGCTGGAACTGTCATCTACATCTCTTTGGGAAGGCTGGAGAAATCTTGTAGCAGGCTGCTTACAGCCTGCTACAGACTCTGATGATAACAGAAAGGGAAAATATAGACTAACAGGCTAACACTGTGCAGTGTTTGAGTTCAGCTGTGTTTTGGGATAGTATGAGGCACCAGAAATTTAATTTTGAATCTCACATCTTATTGGATGTTCAGGCTGTCCAGATGGCAAGAGATATTCTAGAGACAATCACCTACTCTGTTTCTTTCTGTGATCACAATACATCCCTAACAACCTTTTAGGGTTGGTGGTTTTTTGTTTTTTTTGGTTTTTTTTTTAAGAGTAGACATCAAATAGAAACAAAATAATGCAAACTTCCAATCCTTTGGAAAACTATCTCAAATATTATCAATGAACCTGCATGTAATTAGTGTGATACTGTTCAGTTTGCACATTTGCTGTTGTCATGGAATGCTAATAGGCCTAAAACATGTCCTGGCTTCCCCCACTCTTCTGCTGTTGGGGGAAAGCAAGGGCGGGAGGCAAACAAAGGCTTGGGCCATTATGTCCCCTCCCAAAATGATAAACAGGTACCCATGGGTTCCTGCTAATGTTTGCAACCCAGATAATTTGTGCTTCAGCATTACTAGCCAAAACTGTTTCCATATGCAAGCAACAAAATCCAGCTGTTCACTTTTTTAATTTCCCTGAGGTTCTCTCTCTCAGATAAACTGACATTTCTCTTTCCATCATATTTAACCCTAGCATAATTCTAATACGAAACACACACTGCTGAGCCAAACTTTGCAGTGATTGTTTGCCTGCTCATCAGCTTTCCGTTCCTAGCTCTTCGTTTGTCTGGATCTGTGGTGGTGGATAACCAAAGGAAAACAGAATCACACCCTACTCTGGATCTGCAGCTGCTTTGCTAACAGAAATGTCACTGCTCTGTGGCAATGGCAAGTGTCCCTGACTTTTAAGGAGTCCAGCTGTGCTTGAAGAAGTCTGGTGGGCTTTGAATTCCACAACTATTAATATAAGAATCCCTCATAGGTACTCTTTACATTCATGCTGTTGACCCACTTGTCCAAGCTACATGCTTGCTCAAACCTGCCAAATTCTACTGTTTGTGTCGGCTTTCAGAACACAAAAAATGCATCTGTGGAGAAGAGGTTTAGACTGAATATTAGGAAAAAATTCTTCACTGACAGGGTTGTCAAGCCCTGGAACAAACTGCCCAGGGCAGTGGTGGAGTCACTATGTCTGGAGATATTTACAAGATGTGGGACATGGTTTAGCAGTGGAATTGTCAATGCTATCTTAACAGTTAACTCTATAAACAGATACCCAGAATTTAAATTTATATGCCTACTGCTGACTTGATTTTACCTTAGTTTTGCCTTATGAGCCTTATTATCCTGGAGAAGAGAGGGCTGAGAGAGGATCTGGTCAATGTTTACAAATACCATAAGGGTAGGTGTTGAGAAGATGGGGCCAGTCTCTGTTCACTGGTGTCTAAAGACAGGAAGAGGGTCAGTGGACACAAACTAGAACACAGCAAGTCCCACCTCAATGTGAGGAAAAACTTCTTTACTGTAGAGGTGATGGAGCCCTGGAAAAGGCTGCCCAGAGGTTGAGCAGTCTTCTGTGGAGACTTTCCAAACTCAGCTGGATGTGATCCTGTGCAACCTGCTTTGTCAGGGGCCTTGGACTAGATGATCTCCAGAGGTCCCTCCCAACCCCTACCACTCTGTGATTCTGTGATTCTGTTTCTCAGTATTTCTTCCTTCTTTCAAAGCAATCTTGTGGCATATGGCAACGTTCCTGTTTTGAATTTGCTTTCTGGGTATTTAATAGATCAGTGCAATGATTATGTGTCCATGTGTTGTAATTGGCTAAACAGTAGTGAGCACATACAGAGATGGCATTTGAACCACTCACAGGTAGTCTTGTAGTCCTACTGGAGGAAAAAGCTTGGAAAACTGCATGGTATAAACATAAACATTGGCAGCAGAATATAAATACTGAGTCTGGAATTACTGAGAGCTCTGAAAACCCTGATGGTGGGGTGAGGGGAGGGAGTGAGAGGTGGTATAATTATCCCAGCCTTCATTGAGTGAAGGGAATGACTGCACAAATTAGAGGTGTGGCCAGCTGTCTCCATGCCACACTAGCCATAGTGGGTTCCTCTTTGGCTGTCTCTTACCAGTCGCTAAAGGAAAGTTTCTACCCAGCTAGCTGAGACACACCACCACACCATGTGCACATTCATCATCTATTTCTGTCCCAGCCAAAGAGTTTATTTTAAGTCACTGCTCTGTGAGCATGTTTGAATCTCCTCTGACCACAGTTTACCTTTGGGATGGGGACTGTCCAGTGCAGGAGTGGCACTAGATGCAAGCATGTGCAGGCAAACTCATTCTGTGCCACTTTCTGAAAATGATTCGTGTCATCTTGATCTGTGGCAGAGGAAAGGCAGATCTTCAGGGTGGATGTTGCTGGATTTCCTCTAAATCCACCCTCCTGATGAGAAGTAGCATGAAGAGTTTTCAGTCCTTTCATATGTAGATCATGAGGGGATTTGCAGGAGGCCAGACTTGTGACAAGTGGCCATGCCTTCTTCTGCCATAGTCATGCAAGCCCAAGTACTACTGAATGCAAGCAGCATGAGACTTGGTGTGAAGAAGTACAGACCTTAACTAAAGGCTCTGCAGATATATTGCTTACATGTGCCTGTATGCCTGGGCCGCAGAGGGGCTTAGTGCCATTGGATAGGGTTGGGTGATAGGTTGGACTGGATGGTCTTGGAGGTCTCTTCCAACCTGCCTTATTCTATTTTGTTCTGTTCCATTCTGTCTGTTCTGTTCTGTTCTGTTCTGTTCTATTCTATTCTATTCTATTCTATTCTATTCTATTCTATTCTATTCTATTCTATGTCACTTGATAACAACATTCTTGAGGTTCAATACATTTAATGGTGCATGTGCTGATTAATCATGTGGCTAAATATAGAGTTTCCTGGTGAAATACAACTACCAGGAAACTGATTCAGTCATAGTTCATGTCCACATGACTCTAATCCATTCCCAGTTTTTTTTACAATCACAGTAGACACTATAGACAGATCTTGCTACTGCTTCCCCACTGCCAACCTGCCCTCCTCTTGTTCCTGGAGAAGTATGGTAGGTCGCAATAATTTGTGCCACAAACATGCACAGAAGTTCTAGGTATCAAAGTTCACTTCAAAGTAAAGATCTAGTGACATGGGCAATGATGTCTCTGGTGTCTAACATCCAAAGGGGATATATAAACAGATTCAATGAGTCTGGTGCCAAAACTGCTTGGGTTTTACCACTGACTGTGAGGGAAAGAAGCACAAGTAAAGTGATAAAGTGGGGCGAGGTGAATTCCACAATTGCCAAGAATTTTGTCTTGTTTTAAGGGTTATGAGTAGGTGAGTTGCCATAGATATGTTATCTCCTGACCTTAGTCTAATTGATTTTTCTGCTCTTGTAAGCAAGTGAGGACAATAGCAGCCAGGATTATGAAACTACAGTAAACTACTGACTGTTGGAAAAGTACAACTGAGAGTCAGTTAGCAATGGCTCATTGGCAAAATTGAGGATGTTATGGAGATAGTGGCTTTGGCTTTGCTATGGTCTTGTTCTGGTGTGTTATTTTCTTTTTTTTTTTTTTAATGTCTTGAGTGATGGAGTAATGAACTGGTGGTAAAGTTGCAAACATTATTGAGTTATAAGGGGCATCAACATTCGAGTTGGGTTAGAAATTAGAATGAACCTTGTGAATTATAAATTTTTTTCTGAAGTATAAAGGAGGTTATCCTATAAAAAAAAAAAAATCTGTTACAGTCATGCAAACACCAGATAAAGAAGTATATTAATAATAGTCAAGAAGACTGAAGGAGGAAATTCTGCCAGAAAATGAGCTGATAGTGTAGGAAAACAAAACCAAAAACACCAAACAAGATTCAAACTGCTAATCTTTGAAAATCTCATGTATTTTGAAGAGGAAAGGATTAAATTATTTTCCAATATGTGTGTTTGGGGGCCTGATGAGCAGCAAGAGAGATTTGGGCTGTTTGGGCATGAAGAAGCCTTTCTAATGATAAGCACTAGAACTGATCATCCAAAAGGGTACGAGGATCACCATCCTGGAAGAAGATCTCTAAGACAGCCCACATAAAATATTGACTGGATTGTAAGTGCAATCGGAGATGCAGGAAAGACTAAGTTCTCAAGATGAGCCATGTAATATGAAGTTCTGGCACAGCATTCTGTAAGGCATGCAAACTCTCTGCCTGTGCCTGCTTTTGTTTCATTGCTTTACTTCTGCAGCCTGTATTAAGCTGCTGAGTTCCCTTGCTGCTACAACGTGATCTCATGGCTCTGACAAGTCCAGCTGACACTTCACAGACTGTGGCTGGGTGATAAAACTGACAAAGTTCACCTCAACACTTTTTTCCTGCTTGGGAAAGAGGTCACAAGTTTCACCTCAAGGTCTCGCTTTTATTTTCATATCAGCTTAACATTCAGTGCCCTATAACATTTGGCAGTCGAAAGCAATTCACTGCTATAAAGAAGCCTCTGATGTCGAATCAGCACCTCGGACTGTGCCAAAGACAAGCTGCGAGCCGGAGCAGTCGACCCGCGGCGAAGCACAGCACAGAGCCTACAGCAGTGAGGAAATCTGGGTAGCAAAACTCATAGAAATGGCATTCAAAAGCCTCCCTCAAAACAACCAAATGATCATCATCGCTCCAGTGGACCTTTGCATCCTTATGGCAGCAGAAGACTGGACCTGATCTCCCCCTCGCATGTCCAAAAACTAAGGCAAGCTGTGATCCATACTGAAAACTTTCCTATAGCAATAACAATGGTTTATTCACCTCCTGTGTTTGTAATGAACTACCAAGGCTTTCATTAGCACAGTCACTGATGTGTCATGCCCAGTATTCCTGGCAGAGTTGTTCTTTTATGTAACACAATGTGCAGGGTGGAAAAATAAACCAAAAAAAAAAGTAAAAGGAATTGGTCAACCTTCCAGTGATGCACTGGGCACAGGAAACTCAAAAGGACAATTGTTGCTAAATATGGTCACTTAGGGAAAAAAATAATAATAATTGGAATTTAACTCTTAATGCGTGTGCTGGTTTGAACTAATTGGAGAATTTGAGGGAGAAATTAGACTATGGGCTGAGAGAGGAAAACACAGGATGTCACTTCAATCACAGCTTTACTGAGAAAGAAAAAAAAAATGTTTTAAGCGTTGTAACCTAAATATAGATAAGGGAGACTGCTTCAGGCCTGTCTGGGCTGTGGCATCTCTCTTGCATGGCTCCTTTTCCCTGCCTTGTGTAGCTGATTTTCAATAATTCCACTAACTTCTTTTCTACTACTAATCCCCCTTGGCCAATCTACCTTTGCCTATCTGCTGCATCAACAGATGTTGAGATAAGATTGGGGAAGGGGGGAAAGGTGGTAGGGGTGGTTAGAAATCCCTCTTGGGGATTTTGATCTCTAGGAGGGCTGTGGTGTTTCTGTATTACCTTTTCACTGTATATATCTGTAAATATCTGTCCTACATTGTAAATATCTGCTTGTATATTGAGCATTGCTGTAAATATAAAGCTTCATTTACCAACTTCCAGCCATTCTCAGTCTTAGCCTGGGTTATATCAAAGGGTGGGGGTGCAAGTAACTTCTAAACCACCACAATGTGGTATCAAGTTCTAGATCACCAGCGAAAGCAAATGAGGCAACTGTCTTTAAATAACACATGCATAAGAAGTTTTGTTTGCAAGAAGCTGGAAGATTCTGTCCCATTTCATGGGAAGGGATTCATTCCCATATGTCACACAAATAGCTTGTTCCCAAGGTGCATTCACACTGGGTTGGTTTAACATCCTCTGCTACTAAAAGAGAGGCAGTGCTTGGTATGTCAAATGCTGCTGCAAGTTGCCTGCTGCTAAGTGGTGGAGCATGTGGTTTCTCTCTCTGACATAAGCCTGGGGAGAAGAAATGGCTAATTTGGAAGATGCTTTCAGATAAAAGATGATTCTGATGAGTGCCAACTTTTCTGTAGTCTTTGTCTAGCACTGCATGCTGTGTGTCAGCAAAGCAGGCAGTGGTAAAGGTTTCATGGTCCATAAAGCTGCCTCCTTTGGAGAGACACTGTAGTCAGCATGGTGGTATGAGAGAACCTGGTGAAAGAAAAACCTGGTTCCTGATGAAGGCTGCCTGGGAAATTCCCTTTTGTGTCTCAGTTGGAAGCTGGTCATATTTATTATTTCATGTCCTAGAAGTGTCAGGGGGGAAAAAAAGGGGTAATAGTCCTTTCACTGATGTGGCTGGCAGCTGTGCAGCTCTCATGGCCTCAGAAATAGGATTTCCAAAGAAAGGTAAGTGCTGACTCTGGAATTGGGAATGTCAGACAGCCCAGTGGTGTAAATGGAGCCAATGGAGTGTAGATGTCTTAAACCCAGGGCTGTGATCATGTCCTGTAAAAGCACACACTATACATTCCCCAAGAAACAAAGGACATCAGCTCAGCTGGAGCCATTTCCCTAGTAGATACCTGCCATCAGAGCAGAGAAATGCCACCAGCAGAGCTTTGTTGTACTTGTGAAGGGCAATCAAGTTGTACAAGCACATTTCTCACTGCATTGTATGTGTTTTCAGGAAGTGCAACAGGGTCTTTCACTCTAAGAAGAAAGAACAATTTCAAATTAAATTTGAAGCAAACTCTCCAAGGACATCCCATCCATGAGTGATTTTTCTCTTCCGATTCCTTCAGTGCCTCTTTCAAGAGAAAACAGTCTTTACAAAAATCATCTTCTCTATCTGGACTAAATTGTCTTTTGATGCAAATAGCTTTGCTCCCACTGACACTGAATTCCATTCATTTAATTGTACAACCACACATTTTCCTCGCATCTTATACTTGCTAATAAAATTTTCTTGTGTATTGTCTTATGATGGTCTGGAGGGGGAAAAGAAGTAAGAGGCAAAGAAAAAAGAAGAGCAGAGCTGTAGCAAGAAGGCTCATGTGTTCAGATGTAGTGAAAATGCTTTTAAAATGAGAAAACCCATTATGATAACTAGGTGAACAAGGAGAAAGGTACAGATAATTTTTTTTTCTTTTTTGGTCCTAAGAAAAGGAAAAAATTGATCAGTCTTTAGAAGCTGCTTTGATATTACTGAATCCTGAAATAGCCAAGTGGAAATTAATCGTGTGAACTTTATGCCCTTGAATCTTGTTCATGAGAAGGTGACACACACCATCTTGGCTCCTAGCACAGCTGGTGATTCATGGTTGATAACTAACTACTGATCCTCCCAGATGAGCTTCTGAGAATTCAGGTCCAGGTTCACAAAGGGATTTAAGTTTCCAGACCTGTAAGAGGATGTTACAGGCTCTGAGTTTGCCATACAGGGACTAAGTCAGCTTGGCAGCTAAGGAGGGAATTTTCAGCAGCTGGCATATGGAGCAAGTGGGTGCTTGGACTGGCTGATAGCAAATGCTACAGAGGGAGATGTGTCAGATATCTCCCATTTTTCCAAGGATTCAGTCTGAAAGTCCTCCCAGGTCTTGGGTATCTTACACATGCTGTCAGGCACCTTTCTTGCTGAGAAATTGCCAAGTGTCTTCACATTGCCTCAACTGTCACCTCGTACTTTTTACATTAGCAAAATTGGACAGGTTTTCTTGCTAGCCAGAAAATGAAGTGATCCCAGGAAGCACGTCCTGAGCACTGGTGTAAATCTGTTTAAGTCAGTGACATTATTCCTATAGGAAAGCCCACCCCTGAGCTCAGACATTCCATATGGGCAGCACTGAACAGCTGGCAGTGCTGGACTCCTTTCCATATCTGAGCTGCTGAGGCAAGAACACATGGCTTCTCTAGCTCTTCCCTTTTTCATAGCTTTGC
Organism: Psilopogon haemacephalus; assembly: GCA_013396835.1. Lineage (NCBI taxonomy): Eukaryota > Metazoa > Chordata > Aves > Piciformes > Megalaimidae > Psilopogon > Psilopogon haemacephalus. The sequence goes on along the minus strand of VWZI01000780.1, from coordinate 1,467,684 downwards.
TTTTCTCCATGATGGTGAGAACTAGTGGTGCCTCAGAGGAATGAAAGTGTGTGGTCAGAAAGCAGGAACTGTGCCATCTCGAACTGTGAGCAACATCATTTTCCTAGCAATTGCCGCTTGCCTGCTAAAAGACTGGCTGCCTGCTAAGAGGCTGGCTCACAGGACAACAGGACCTTCTCAAACTGCAGTTTGTTGGTGTTACCCTGGATCTTTTTCCTGCTGGACTGACATACATTCATTACCACTGCTCTTCAGCTTTTACTCTTCCTGCACCTAAGTAGAAAATGCCCAGAGAAGTCACATTAGTCAAGTCTGAATTTTGGAGTCGCTGATACTTGTTTCTTGACCAAAGAGTACACAGATCCTGAGAATTTGACATGTGGGAGCAGAGGGCAAATCCTACTACCAAACAAGAAGTACATTTGTTTTCTGTCTGAAGTACTAAGTGAGGATTGTGCTACAGCCCTTCAAAACCTGGTTTGTTTCAGACAAAAAAAATGAGTTGAGCCTGAGATCTTGGTGAATAAATATCCAGTACTGTGAACTTAATTCTTCACTCAGCTGCCTCTAGTGCAACTATATTAGAGAGTTGCAGGGAGCAGACTGGTTTAAATCACTTGTGAAGAATCACAGCTGAAAACTCAGCTAAAAAAAAAAAAAAAAGACATTCTCCCTCTCATTCCCATCAGATATGTTCTTCATTGCTTGTCCTAAACACTTACCTAAGGTTGACAATCATCTCTCGCAGTTTCTGGATACTTAATTTCAGGTAAAAACCCAAACCCTGCTTTCAAATGTGGTTTGGCATGTAAGCTAAACCCATGCCTAGAAAATCATTCTGCACAACCCCCAGCTCATCTGATATGCAGGACAATGGATTTTGGTCTTTTTTTGGTTCCTGGTGGTCTACAGGAACTCAATATATAGGCCAAGTGGTGGAGCTTTGCCATCATCCTGAGTAAGATGGGGTAGAAGTAGTTTTGTGAAAAGTGACAGGATGAATTTGGTACCAATCAGACCTGAGTTCTGGTGGACATTTCTGAAGAGGTCCAAGTAACAACGAGGGCAGTGAGGCTGATGAGGGGCCTGGAGCACAAGTCTTGTGAGGAGCTGCTGAGGGACCCGGGACTGTTCAGCCTGGAGAAAAGTCAGCCTAGGGGAGACCTTCTTGCTCTCAATAACTACCTGAAAGTCTTTTGCAGTGAGGTGGGGGTCAGTTTGTTCTCTCAAGTATCAAGTGATAGGACAAAAGGAAACAGCCTCAAGCTGTGCCAGAGAGGTTTGGAATGGATATTAGAAAAAAAATTCTTCCCTGTCAGGATTGCTAAATCCTAGAACAAGCTGTACAGGGCAGTGGTGGAGTGATGAAGATGCTTAAAAGACATGTAGGCATGGTGCTTATTGACATGGTAAGTGCTGGGCTTGGCTGTGCTCTGTTAACAGTCGGACTCCATGACCTTAAAGTTCCTTCCAACCTAAACAATTCTACAATCCTGTGATGTAAACTGTCCACTCTGCCAGTTCCCTCAACTTCTTGTGCAGAGTATTTGTTCTTCTGTTGACATCTCCTTCTGCGTCCCCACTTGGTAGCTTTGCATGCATGAAAAGCTGTCTCTGCTGTTTCTCTTTGCACAGAATTAAATGCAAAGACAACCTGGATATCACCACCATGTAGCAATTAATAACAGCACAGTAAAAGTGAGCTCATGATTTATTTATTTTTTTCACGTGAGAGTGTAGATTGGCTGATAACACCACACATCTCTTTTGGATGTGCATTTTCCCTGTTTATATGTCTTCAATGTATTTCAGGTGATTTTTGTTTTTCTTTCTGTGTGAATGACAATTTTATTGAGTTCCAAAATGAAAAGGGAGGTGGTTAGTGGTTGGTGCTGAAAACTCAGAAGGAGAGTCACAGAATGAAAGTCACAGAATGAATATACAGTATATTAACTAACTCTCAATTGACTTGATCAACCTGTTGCTCTCTAGGCACATTTAATTTGTGTGTAATTCCCATATTTAGAATGGGATAGGATAGAATATGATGAATAGAATAGAATAGAATAGAATAGAATAGAATAGAATAGAATAGAATAGAATAGAATAGAATAGAAGTAGAATAGAATAAGCCAGGTTGGAAGAGACCTCCAAGATGAGACTGAAGATCTTGCTTGCCTGGTACTTTGTCTCTGACACTGGCCAGTCAGGGACACCTAGAAGAGACTGTAGAAATCAGGGAATCATTTTACAATATTTTTCCAGCCCATTTTCCTGGCTTATAGAAATTTTCCTTTGAGGTGTCCCTTCTCACCTTATCGTTACCAGTACAGAGGTTGTTTGGCTGTCCAGATCCTAATTGTAGGAAGAAGTGAATAAAGAGGGAATTTCCTGTGGACACAGATGAAGATCTAGGCAGCTCCATCCCACAGGTGCCAGTTAAGGATACAAGGAAACTCCTGTAAACTGTCACAGAGCTCTGCTTTTTCTGTGTCTCTGAGATGCATGATCTATGCCCTGTGACTTGGACTTCTGCTTGGTAGGATGGAAGAAGATGATGACTTAAGATCTTAGAATCATAGAATCTTCAAGTCTCAGAGGCTGCTTGCAGTAAATAAAAAGCTTCATCGAAGAGGACACCACTAGCATCAGTTGTATCTTATATGAAAATTCCACCATGTACCATGTTTGGATAAATGTGAACTTTGGTTTGCCTGGCACACTAATTGAAGCACCACTGTAATTAGAAGGGTGAACCCAGTAATTAATTTGTTCCAATTTGTTTGTTTTTCCCTTTTAATATCTTTTCCCCCTGTACAATTTTGTTGTGTAAGTGTATTATAAACCAGAAGGAAATAGCAATGGTTACATGGAAAACAAAATACATCTGATGGCAAGAAAAATGAAGAGCTTAGGGATAACAGGCTGCATTTTTATTTCAGCCATCTTCAGTATTGTATCTGAATCATCTTTTGACAGCCAGATACATTTAAAAAAAAAAGCAACTTATTGACTGTCTAATGCTCTCCAGGTGTGTACTTGATTTTATCTTCACACTGACATATTGTCAAAGTGAAAAAGCCTTGTATTAATTTAAGTACAATCGAGAAGTTGACACCAGTGCATTAAAGTAAAAAGGAGGAGAAAAAGGAGGTGGCAGAAAAGCAGGCTGATTTTAAATACCCATCCTTCAAGACTTGTGCCTGGGAAGTTCTCTTCTGACCCTGGATTGGATTTTGTATGGTTTGAAGTCAGAGCGAGCCCCCTGATTATCAGATGAAAGTACCAGCAGCCCTTGAAGCAGGCAGACCTCTGATAACAGAGGGGTTAATCTGAGGCATGTCTGCGAGTCCTGCTGTGATAAAACCAGAGGCGGTTAGACCTTTTGCTCTAGAGGACACTCTGGCACTGCCAGGAGATTCATTCTGTCTGCAAAATCAAGCATGTAATTTCCCTTCTCCCTTGCTCTCCCCTTCTGTCTGTCTCTGGCCAGTCCCGTGGCTCAGCAGCAGCAGCAGCCAGTCAGTCTCCCTGGTGATAAGTGGGACGGCAGACCTTCAACAGGGTGGAAGAGGTACACTGCAGGCTGTGGGCTAGCAAACCCCCACAGTGATTTTTGTTCCCTGCTGGTCATGAGGAATAGCCAGGAAAACCATAAGAAACTTCAGCTATTAAAAAAAAAAGTGGAGAAATTATGTAAAAAAAAAAAAAAAAAAAAAAAAAAAGTATGAACACCCCCCAAGTCATTTGCCTCTCGGCATCCAAATTACATCCACAGAAAGCTTCCTTCTCATTTACAGGGCTATGGCACATTTACGGAGTGGCCACAGAGATTAAAACCAGTCCCCTACACTTCCCTACTTAGCACCAACTCGAGTGAGCCTGTCTAAATACAGCCTGGCGTCAGAAACAAGCCCAAGTCTCCACAACGCAAGAGACATTTCTACCTGTTTGCAAAGGAAACAGAGGTACTGGAGCCTCTAAAGCGTGAATTTAGCTGTCAGCTTTCGTTCCTCCTCTGGGCTCTGCTGTGCTGCGGCTGAAGCTGAGTGTCACTTACCAGCCGGCACAGGCAACTTTGGCTTTTTGTTTCAGCCCATCTGGAGACAGCAATCCCATAAACGCTTCCTTTCCAAGCCTGTGTGCTGAATGATGATACAGGAGTTAAAAGCAGCGAAGGTGAAATTCTTGTGGCACTCCTANGGGGAGGGGAAAAAAAAGGGAAGAAAAAAACTTTGGCAAGCATACAGTGTCTTACATCAATCTAGCAGTCAGCATCGATGTAGATGTTCTTTCCTCCTTTTGTGCAACACCCCTTCCCTCCTACAGACCACCCAAAGCCCTATAAATAATCCAAGGACTGTATTTTTTCTCCAGATTTCTCTTCAGACCTCGAAGGAAAAAAATATCAGGCAAAGGAAGGGAGAGAGAGGGAGAAAGGAAAGTGAGGAGGGGAGAGAGAGCGAGAGGGAAGATGGCTAGCGAATTCAAAAAGAAAATGTTCTGGAGGGCAGTGGTAGCTGAGTTTCTTGCCATGAGCCTTTTCATTTTTATCAGCATTGGCTCGGCTCTGGGATTTAACTTCCCAGTTTCCGGCAACGAAACATCGACAAAGTCTCAGGACAACGTGAAGGTTTCGCTGGCTTTTGGGTTATCCATCGCTACCATGGCACAAAGCGTGGGCCACATCAGTGGTGCCCACCTGAACCCAGCTGTGACCTTAGGCCTCCTGCTGAGCTGCCAGATCAGCATCCTCAAGGCCATCATGTACATCATTGCCCAGTGCCTGGGGGCAGTGGTGGCCACGGCTATTCTGTCGGGAGTCACCTCCTCTCTCCAAGACAACCTCCTGGGGCTCAACGCGGTGAGTAGAAACTTTTAATTCCTCCTTCGTGGGTCTTTTTCCAAGTAGAAACATAACCACCTGTAACCTGCTAAAGATATGTCGAGGAAGAGTGTGGTGGTGGTGGCAGCTGTGAGGGTGATCTCAGGCAGTCAACCCATTATTGCAGCAGGGCATCCAGTCCTGACTGATAGCAGGATGGATCTATTATTTTTTTTTTTTCCAAGTAGAAACATAACCACCTGTAACCTGCTAAAGATATGTCGAGGAAGAGTGTGGTGGTGATGGCAGCTGTGAGGGTGATCTCAGGCAGTCGACCCATTATTGCAGCAGGGCATCCAGTCCTGACTCATAGCAGGATGGATCTAGTATTTTTTTTTCCAAGTAGAAACATAACCACCTGTAACCTGCTAAAGATATGTCGAGGAAGAGTGTGGTGGTGGTGGCAGCTGTGAGGGTGATCTCAGGCAGTCAACCTGTTATTGTAGCAGGGCATCCAGTCCTGACTGATAGCAGGGTTTATCTATGTCACAGAGATATCCTCTTTAGGGAGCTTTATGGTCAGGAGCTTTAGGACAAGGCAGTCGTGGTCAGTTTTTCTCATGCTCGATTTGTACAATCCAAGTTGCTAGAAGGTTGCTTTTAGACAGCAATTTAACACTGGAATCGCTGGCAGTTGCATGCCCGGGTCCCTTTTGTAGTTCTGAAGGTCTCTGGTAACTTGCTGGTTACTATGCAGGCACCAGTGCTGTTTCCACTGCTGTAAGGGTGACTCTTTATTGATAAACACCTACTTAAGGGTTTGTGTAAGGTTTGTGTAAGCTGGTGATGACTGCAATTAAAACCAGAACGGCAAGAGCTGTGCCGTAAGAGAACCCTGTCACCGGAGGTGTGAACATTACCTGTTGCTTTAGGCAGGGTGCTCAGATCCTGCCTGACACACAATTCCAGCTGCACTTTTTTCTGCGTTCCTCCTTTTGCCATGCTAAAATGGGAAAACCTCTGAATTCTCAGGTGTAGACTGGAGGAAGATGTGAGGCAGCTACACTTGGTGGGGGTGCAGGCTGCAGTCTTCTCCCAGGCAGATTCTCACGTCCTGCTGCATAGAAACTGTCTGGCCACAACTCTTTCTCCTCCAAATGCTCTACTGTTATAATTGTGCCATAACAGGATACATACATCTGGGGGGGAGGGGAGGAATAGATAAACCTTATTAATAAGGTAGATAAGCAATAGATAAACCTGAAACCATCCCCACTGCCAGAAGCAGGGCTGTAGCCATTGAAGTACCCAGGATATTACAAATGGAAAAATCTACTCACTTGTTTCACTTGATTCTGTGAAGAACAAGTATTTTAGATCCTTTCTATGACCCCTTTCTTGCAGAATATTCCTGACTGCAGTTTGGAATGTGAGCTGATGGGAAATCTTTTGCCCATTTGAAGTCACAGGGATATTTGGGATATAAAGCTGTGATTACAACATCTCTTCAGAAACCATTTAGGGGAAAGAGGGTGAAAAGAAAGAACCAAAACTGTTATTTTAACAGCTGAAGTGATGTTTTTCATGCTGTGGCATCGCAGCTAATTCAGAATGAGCCATTTTTTCCAAACACAATAAAATATAATAAGAAGATGATCCCTGAGCAGCCTTAGTACCATCCACACTTGTGTTGCTTGGTGGGTTGGCTGCTTACCTCTGTGAGCTTGGTGCCTGTAGGTATTCCATCCTTCCACTGTTTTGGAAAATTTGATGGCTTAACCTGAAAAATTTTGGGGAAGAAGTGTGAATCACTCTGCTAACTCCAGAAAACTCCATCTCTCTCTGTGATACGTGACCTTTTCCTCTGAAACCACTGGCAGAGGGAACTGCTCAACCACATGGGACAGGGTATCCACCTAAGTGGTTTCCTCGAGAGGTCCAGCTGCCATCAAATATGGGAGGTTTGGTTTCAGTAGCACTCCTGTTTGGTCTTCTCCTTATGCTTGCCGTTAAATTCTGACAGGTGACTCTATCCAAAGGCCCTGAAATTGTCCATTTGTAAAAGGGATGTAGATGATCATTCCACACTCTTCTTGCTCCTCAGTCAGTAAGTGTCCCAGCTACAGAGAGACAATTTGGAGCTCTGCACAAGGACATCTCAGAAGAGAAGATTCTTTGAGGACAGGGAGAAAGAACAGGAAGGATCAGCGCAGTCACTGATTTAAGTAAGCTTAGGAGACTACTTCATGGAAGGAGCAAGACTGAAGAGAAGGAAGAGAGAATGAAATAAAAAAAAAGCAGAATGTGCCTTTAATGTGTTCAGTATCAAGGTCTGTTTTACACTAAGACAAGCAAAACAGTCACATACAGAGGGTCTGATCCAAACTTTACTGAAGTCAGTTGAGATATTTTTAGTGACTGGCTGGTTCCAAATAAGATGTTCTGGAAAACATTCAGAGAGGTATTTAGATTACTGAATCCTTTTAAGACACTTAACATCCCATATATTTTAGTAGTCTTGTGAGTGCCAAAGTGAAGAATTGGAAAAAGTAAAAGAGGAGTATGCAGTGTGTTTGTCCTAAAATTGAGATATTTTTCCTTACATCACAGAATCCTAGAATGGCAGGGTTGGAAGTGACCTCTGGAGATCATCTTGCCCAACTGCCCCTGCTACAGCAGGGTCACCACGAGCAAGGTTGCCCAGAATTACAAAGTCCAGGCAGGTTCTGAATCTCTCCAAAGAAGGACACTCCACAGCCTCTTTGGGCAGCCTGCTCAGGGTTTCTGCTACCCTCATAGGAAAGAAGTTTTGCCTTATGATTACGAGAAACTTTCTGTGTTCTGTTTGTGCCCGTTGCCCCTTGTCCTGAGCATCATTGAAAACAGGCAGGCCCCACCCTTTAGCTCTTGCTGAGCTAAAGTTACCCTTTCAGATTGCTCTTCTCTGGGCCAAACAGCCCCAAGTCTCTCAGCCTTTCCTCCTCACAGAGGTACTCCAGTACCCTCAGCGTCTCCATAGCCTTCACTGGGCTCTCTTCAGTAATTCCCTGTCTCTCTTGAACTGGGGACCCCAGAACTGGACATGTTAACCTAAGTGTGGCCTCCCTCGGGCAGAGTAGGGAGGAAGGAGAACCTCCCTTGACCTGCTGGTCACACTCTTGTATCTTTTTTATTTTTTTGGCAATTGGATTATTCCATGTCACAAATTTGCATTAGGTAGAGAATGTCTTGTCCAAAATGTACTCATCTGCCAGCACAGCTGGCTTTTGTCTGCTGAGGACAGATCTGCAGCTTGGATAGTGGAAGGAACTATTCACCATGGGTAGTTAATAACCAACAAAGAGCTCAGGCAGGAAAGGAGGGGGAGAGGAGGCTTCTGTGCAATAAGGTAACACAATATTTGTGGTTCAGCAATGATTATCTCAGGAACTTTTGTCCAGCTTTTCAAAACACACTGAAAAAAATGTCTTTATCTCCTTCTTTTTTTGTTTTTCGTTATTTTTTGGTTTTTTTGGCTTTTAAAAACTGTTTAGTTTCATTTTGTTTACTTGGTCCGGGTTTTGTTGCGAGCTTTTGTTTGTTCATTTTGGTTTCTTGGTGGTGATTTTTTGGGGGGGTTGTGTTTATTTGTTTGGGTGGTTCTGTGTGTGAAAATAATCAGAGTCTGTGAAAAATGCAGGCATTACTTTAGAATTTCATAATTCCTGTATTTTTGGCATGCTGAATACAGCACCAGGCAGAGTGTCCCCTAGGTCTTGGGTCTACAATTTTGAAAATAATTGTAAACTCTGCCTTGAAGTTGATGCTGGAAAACATTATTTTTAAAGTTATAAGTGGATCAAAAATTGTAGGAAAGGCAAACAGACCTGAAAGGTAGCCTTGCTCAGGGTAGATAAAGAGAAAAGGAAAATAACCAAGAATAACACATAGAAGAACTCGGTTTTAAAAAACACTCAGTGGACAGATAAATGTTGTTTGTGCAACTGAAGAGCTTTCTGGAAAAGCCCAAAGAGATCTGTGGTTAGTGAATGCAGAGGGCTGGAGTGTATTCTTAAGACAAGCAAATAGTCATATAGATACTGCTCCTGGAAAGCAATTTGCTGCTGCATCACCCTTTGGACCAATGTATCCCTGCCACTGCTGCTCAGCAGAGTGTCCCCAGATTTCCATCAGCTGTGGCAGAATAGTTGCACACAAGGCTGCAATGCCCTTTGGTGGTAACCATACAGTGGCCAACACTAAATCCTTACTCAAAGATAGGGAGAAAGAAGCCTTTTGCTGTCTTTGATTCTTCATACCAGGGCAGTGCCTGCTACTGTTAGACACATTCCCCCTCACCAGGGTCACCCTTCAGAATGAGTCTTCTTTATCATAACTAATCCCAGTTAACTGGATTGTGGTTGAGCAGCAACAGAGAAACTTTGAATTCCTATACTGGAGCTGGTGCTTCTTTCTGTGCTGTCTGTGTGTTCCTCAGCTTCAGCCTTATTCTGCTTCTTTGGGAAATTAAAATCTCTTCTCTTCAGGAGACTGGAGCATAGGATGAGGTTTACAGTGCATGGATCTTCAGCTTCTGCATATGTATCATCTTATCTCTAGGACATCAATGCTGTTGATTTTGCTCCCAATAAATTTCCAAGGCACAGAGACCTCAAAGTGCAAACATAAAATAGTCCCTGCACTGGGAAATCTCTTTCACAAAGTTGAACCTGCCACACCTTTTAATGGTGTGTGTATGTGGATTGCTATTGGTATTTGTATGTATCCTCACTGAATCTTCCCAATCCTTTAGAATGTTGCCTTGGAGAGGACAGTAGACAGGGATCACCAGAATCCTGGTCCAAACCAGTGCACCAGTGGTGGCCCACTGACCATGGGGAGAGAGACTTTCATGGCTGGCCTTAATGACTCAATATTTACTTTGTGATTTCCCTCTCTCTTTGTGCCCACACCCTATGAGTCTGTTCTCCTTCAACTTCAAATTAAACAAAGTTGGGTCGAGTTGGAAGAGCTTCCAAAATAAACCAAGAGCTTGACGGTGTGAGTGGGCAATCGAGTAAAGTGATGCTGCTTTTCCTCTGAGTCAGTATGGAAAATTGCAGTTCCAGAGGTGCTGCTGGATGGATGAGACATGCAGCTGAGCTCTCGACCTCCAGTGTTTGTTAAAAATCCTTGGATGCCTTTCCTCAACACAGATTATATAGTGTGCCTGTCTGAAGTTTCAACATAGTGAGCTCCACTCATCTTACCACTGCTCTCTCCTCCCTATTTTCAGTCTGGTGCAGACTTCTGCCAACCTTGCCTGTGCTGCAACATTAAGTGTTCACACTCCCACAAGGGATCAGAAGTTGCTTTCTCAGAGGGAGCAAAATGGTTCCTGTGCATGTCCAGAACTTTTATTTTGTAGCAGAGAGCACCACAACAATAGCTTATTACTCAAAGTCAGTTTCGCAGCAGCAGTCTTTTATGGCATGCCAGCATTGTATTGAAGCACATCAGGCCAGGGAGGTAGAACACAGGAAAGGCACCTGCTCAGAACTGGCCATAGTCCTGGATACTTTCTAATGTGTTCACACAGTGACAGCAGAAACATCTGGGCTGAAATGTAAACCTGATGGTTATCGTCCATCCTCCGGAGCATGTGGGGACATCAGGGGTTATAGCTCTAGCCCTTATCTCAGAGCTCAGAAGTTATCTCTTGTTTCCACTTCTGTGAACGTTTGCTTGCTGTCTCTGCTCCACAATCGTGGAGTTGTGGCCTGAGATTTTGGTGGAGAGCATTGAAGGATGCAACAGCTTGGCCATTTCTGGCCCAAAGCAAGACCCTTCATGATCATCCATCTGCAGGCCAGTCTTTTGGTGCTGGAATAGAGAGATCCAAGTGGGTTTTATACCATGAACTGGGCCACATCCAGAGGATTCAAGTATGTATTGTCTGGAAAATGCCCTGCAGGCCTCAAATGAAAGCTTCTCTTAAAACAGAAATTATAGAAATATATGAAAGGGGTGCACAGAGGGTTATAAAGTACTGAGATGCAAGAGGCTCACAGTCATTATCTTGATAGATTGGTTAATACTGCAATTCAAATGGAGTCATACTGGGATCTTTTGGAGAACAAATCTATTCTGCTTGACTGGGTGTCAAACTAAGTAAGATTAAGTATGAAATGTAAGGAAATTTGGTTTTGCTACCACCCTTCCTGACAGGTGAATAAGCAGTTAAAATTGTTCTGTTTTCCTTAGCATTCTGTATTTTAGGAATATTTGGTGCACATGTTGTACACATCTCCACATATACACATAAGACAGATTGATAGAGAGATTCTTCAGATGAGGTAACCTCAAATTTAATTTCCTAATTTAAATTGACTGTATTAAAAAAAAAAAAATCAATTAGTGGATGCCAATTCCCAGCCAAGACCTGACGTGGCAAGAGCCACAATCTGAGAGCAAATGGAAATTTCCACAGCAAACATGAGAAGGAATATTATGGATTTCTTCTGGTTAAACTGATGTAATGGTAAAAGCAACAGAACTCATTGTAGCAAGGCTCATGCTGTTCTTCAGCAGGTGATGTGAACCTTCAGGTGAGTTGAGAATAGCAATAGTTTTTTAATCAGAGAATCCTAAAAATCGTCACTATCTCAGCTGCAACCTTTATGAGAAGCACTTTTTAAGCAAGGACACTAAACCACATCACAAGCACTAAAGGAAGAAAAAAATAGCCCTTGAAAAATTTCCTGTTTATCCTAGAGGAAATTGCCTGTTTTCTTTACAGCAGTAGTATATTTTAACTTATTTGTCCATTCTCTAGCTTAATAGAGAGAATTCAATAACATAGATCTTCACTTGGTATCACAATTGAAAATGTCAAACAAATCTTCCTTCACTCTTACAAAAATCTCCATTGCAGAGTCAGAGAAACCAGTCTAAGCCATCGTGTTTGCATCTTTTGTGTTTGGATTTCTCAGGTTTTGCATTTCCCTGGCTTCAAATAGTTTTATTACAAATATACAGAGGCATATTTGATACGGTCCCTAGAATCACATAACCATTAAGGTTGGAAAAGACCTGGGAGATCCAACCAGCAACCCCCAATGCCCACTAAACCATGTCAGGCAGTGTCCTTTCTAAATGCTTGGGGTTTTTAAACACCTGCAGGGGTGGTGATGCCACCACCTCCCTGGGCAGCCTGTTCCAATTCCTGACTGTTCTTTCAGCAAAGAGGTTTTTTTTTGTTGTTGTTTTTTTTTTTCATCATATCTAATCTAAACTCCCCTTGGTGCAGCTTGAAGCCAAATCCTCTCGTCTACCTGATGCAGTGAGGCATCATGGTTTGTGGCTGTGCCCCTCAGTGCCTCTAGAATAAGATTAATACCAATTTTATGAAGGAACTGAATGTCTCCTCTAGGTTTCTCTGTCCTGGATGGGAGCAGTATGTGAACACATTGTTAATATACAACCTGATGGGAAAGTGCTGCTCTCTCTGGCATCAGAAGCTAGTGGTGGGATTTAACTACTGCCACTCCACTGAAGTCACTGTGATTTAAGGCACAGCATTATTCTGTTAAATCAAAGTCCCAAGAGGCATCCTTGAGGAAGCTCTACAAGCAGCAGGAGGACAAAAATGGGCTCTGAAATCTCTGTCATGGGGTTGTTTCTCTTTTGGCATTTGATGGCCAGAAAGGAGGAAAGAAATCCTCTGTGTACTTTCCTGGTAGAACATCCACTCTCCAGGAACTGCTGAGAAGCACTACAGAAAACCAAACTTTTTCCAGGTTCTTGACACTAATTCTGTGCCAAGTGAAGTCAAAGAATGCCTTGAAAGCAAAACTGTGACATGTCTCCTTACACATGTACACACAACTTCTCCTGAAGGCTATACTCAGGCTAAGGAGTGAATGAAGTTTGGCCCCTTTTCTTTCCTTTGATAAGAATTCTTTCTTGAAGAACAAGGTGGAGAAATGAAGGAGCTGGAGCTGTTCCCCTAATTCCTGAAATCCATGGCACATATTCAGACCTGTTTTTTTAACTCCATGGAAATGTCAAAGCTTTGACACTTTGCTCAGGACTGACTGTGTGAACTACCTCCGACTTGTGAAGTTTGAGAGCTTCACAAGTTTGCTGGAGTGTTTGTCTGCAAGAATGAAACGACTGTCACTTTGATGCAGTTGCTAACAATCATACTGTGAGGCTGCTGCAAATCCAGCTAGTTATTCCAGAAAGGATGACTTTATTAGGCTCAGAATTCAGGTATGCCTCAAATTCCCATGCAGAAAGGCAATCACCTTCTGTGCTGACAATATAGGAGGTAAAAAATAGAATCAGTCAGGGTTGGAAGGGACCACAAGGATCATCTAGTTCCAAGCCCTCTGCCATGTCCAGGGACACCCTACCCTAGATCAGGCTGGCCACAGCCTCAGCCAGCCTGGCCTTAAACACCTTCAGGGATGTGGCCCCAAACACCTCCCTGGGCAACCCATTCCAGGCTCTCACCACTCTCATGGTCAACAACTTCCTCCTCACATCCAATCTGAATCTCCCCATCTCCACCTTTGCTCCATTCCCCCTAGTCCTGTCACTCCCTGAGAGCCTATAAAGTCTCTCCCAAGCTTTCTTGTAAGCCCCTTCAGATACTGGAAGGCCACAAGAAGGTCACCTGGGAGCCTCCTCTTCTCCAAACTGCACAGCCCCAACTCTTTCAGTCTGTCCTTACAGCAGAGGTGCTGCAGCCCTCTGAGCATTCTCGTGGCCCTTCTCTGGACACACTCCAGCATGTGTTACAAATGAGTGCCTCAAAAGTGTTCCTGAAAATGAACTATTTACTTGGTTTTTGCTGGGTAAAGGGAAAAAAAACCCCAACAAATCACAACTCACCATTCCTCATCCTCTGAAGACTTGTTTATGTCTCAGTAGCAAGATAAAAAAAAAGAAAAATAAGAAAATAAATAGAAAAAAAAAAAGATAAGTTTTCCCCAAAGCAACTTTCCCAGAGGCACATCAAAAAGTAGAGTGTGAATGAGACACATGATCTATCTTCAACTGGCTGTAGTAAATGGAAGTGCTAGAGAGGAATTGACTTTTATTGTCTGTTACTGGCCTTGCATGTAAACGTTACGTGCTCTGGTTTAATATAAATGAAACCATCACTCTTCTCTTTATGACATACCAGGCTGCTGCAACACAAAGCCCTGGCTGGTTTCTCATCAGCCTGCAGATAGGGTGGGAGGAGGGAGGTTAGTTCCTGGAGGGTGTCTGCTGTCCAAAGAATGGAAAATATGATTTCTGCTTTGGGAATTGAATGAGTCCCCTTTAGAGCTCTTAAGGCTGTATTTATAGGAAGGATAATCTAGCAGAGGACAATATGTTTTGTCCCTAGGTTCTGCTGAATGCTTCTATTGTTGATTTAGGACACGCTCCAAAGCTAATTCTTTGCCTCATAAGCAGCTTCTTCTAAGTGCTTCTGTCGTATAAATTTAAGTGAAGCCCTTTAGATCTTCACCTGTCTCTACTTACCAAAAAGCCCAAGACTTTTGTACTGTCTGAATACCTAACACTCGAATAATGGCTATAGAAACATCCACTTCAGAGAAATACTCTTAAAGGGCAAAGAGAGAGAAGGATAACTGCAGTTAAACAGCTGGGGAAAATGATCAGCATGAGAGTGGTGAGAGCCTGGAATGGGTTGTCCAGGGGGGTGGTTGGGGCCGCATCCCTGGAGGTGTTTAAGGCCAGGATGGATGAGGCTGTGGCCAGCCTGATCTAGGGTAGGGTGTCCCTGGGCATGGCAGTGAGGTTGGAACTAGATGATCCTTGTAGTCCCTTCCAACCCTGACTGATTCTATGATTCTATAATTCTGACTGTGAGCTAAAGGAAAGTTAAGAGAATCCAGTCTGAATCTCCCCACCTCCATCTTTGCTCCATTCTTCCTAGTCCTGTCACTCCCTTATAGCCTACAAAGTCCCTCCCCAGATTTTTTTTGTAGACCCCCTACAGATACTAGAAGGTCACAACAAGGGCATCAAGGAGCCTCATCTTCTCCAAACTGAACAGCCCCAACTCTTTCAGTCTGTCCTCATAGCAGAGGTGCTGCAGCCCTCTGAGCATCCTCGTGGCCCTTCTCTGGACACAGTCCAGCATGTCCACATCCCTCTTGTAGTAGTACAGCTCCTTAAAAGTTTATATTTGTGTGGACAGAAGAACAAAGTTATTCTCTCAGCATGAATACTAAACCAACTTTAATAAAAAGTTTTTAATCAGTTCATAATATGCCACTGCTTATGTGCCAGCCATGCTACTCTTGAGGTTCTCCAAAACCTACCTTAGGTAGGAGATGGCTTTGATAGACAAAAAAAAGGGCTCAAATGACCTTAAAGATCTTTTCCAACCAAAACGATTCTATAATTTAAAGTTCAAGCTGCCACTGATGTTTTATGTGTCACTAAATTGCTGTGGCTTAATTTTTCCTCTCTCTGAAAGATATCAGCCTGTAGCTCCCAGGGATGTGTTTCATAAGAATGGAGAAAGTTGATATTTCCTGACTGAGAAATGGATTTCTGCATCTCCAGAGGACAATTATTTTCCAGGGACAAAGAGAAATGAATCTCGGTCATATAAAAGTAAGCTGGACCCTCGGAGATACAATTCATAGCTACAGATTTCTTGGATGAGACAGAGCCCAGCACCACGTGATGAAAGCACCTTGCATAACAAACTGTTTTATCCATATAACGGGAAACAGGTTTTGAGATTGATACAGTTTTACTACTAATGAGAAAAATATGAAGCCACTAGAGAAGTACCCAGTAGGGTTTACCTTGGGCCAGTTTAATTTCCTGTCCCCATTTCTCTTCTGCAGGCACACAACTAATAAATATTCTGCTCTAAAAAAAACCCAAGAAAACACCCAAAACAAAAAAACCCACAAAGGAAAGAAAACATACCATTACTTTGCCCACATTTTTGCTTGAAGCTGTGGAAGTCAGTGAGCTAAACATGGTAGTAAAAGGTGCTCCTGAGAACATGCTTCTATGGTTCTCATCTTGTCTGAGGTTGTGGAGGAATGCAAGCACTTGTTTCCTAAGAACAAAAGGCAGGTGTTCATCTCAGCTAGCTGCTATCAAGGCCATGACTACATGGTGATCTTCTGTTCTCCTTGCCCATCAGTTTAACCACCTCCATTTGATTATGCTACTTGTTTCTTGGCACACTGACCAGCGTGGATTACTTCTATTCAGAGCCTTCACAGTGATGGATCTATCGTCTGTGACTTCACTATCTGCCTATGTCACCAGCTGTTTCTAGACATTAACCCAGCCAATCCACAGCAATATTAAAATAATACAGAATCACAGAAGCATTCAGGTTGGAAAAAACCCTTAGGATCACCATGTCCAACTGATACCCCTACTCTACAAGCTTCACCCTAAACCACGTCCCCTAGCATCACATCCAAACAACTTCTAAACACATCCAGGGTTAGTGACTCAATGACCTCTCTGAGCAACCCATTCCAATGCCTGTCCCAAAACCTCCCACTGGGGAATTGTTCCAAAGAACTGGGTTCTTTTATGTGGCAAGTCAGGTTGCAAGGGACCTCGGGTGTTCTCTAGTCCAACCTCTTTGCTCCAAGCAGAGTCAGACCTGAATTCAAATTAGATTGCTCAGAAGCAGCAGTAGTATTACCAGATAAAGCTGATTTCCAAATGTAGAAAGAGTATTGTACCTCATTCCATGTCCAGTAATGGGAAACAGAGGGCTTCAGCATGCCCTAAGTTCTTCCTTAGCATCCAGCTAGTCACAACTCAGAAGCTTTCTGAATGAGATGTGATTTTTATAATTTTATTGAATTCCAGGGGATTTTTCTTCCATGAACTTTTTCAGATTCACAGTGAGCTCAGCTAAAAGTATTAATGGTGGCTCACAGAAGGATGTATCTCACTTGGGAGGTAGGCTTCTGCTTGTTGTCTGGGTGCTGTTAATGTCAGTCACAGAATCAGAGCATCAGAGAATGACAGGGGTTGGAAAGGATCTCTGAAGATCATTTAGTCCACCCCCATACTAAAGCAGGATCACCCAGTGTAAATCAATCAAAGAATTATTCAGTGCAAGCTGATGGAGCCAAGACTGATTCAGCTGATCAGATATGTGTGTCAACCTAGAGCTTTCTGATCTGGGAAATGATGTAATCTTTCTGGTGCTTCCCCTGTCACAATAGTGGCTTAGAAATGAAATTTAGTGGAATAATTAACATAACGATGGAATGTTAGGGGTTGGAAGTGACCTCCAGAGATGATTGAGTCCAACCTCCCTGCCAAGCCAGGATCACCTAGGACAAGCCACACAGGAACACACGAAACGCAAAGAGAAGTTTGGATTGACTTCTATGGTGTGGGAAACTGGTTTGGAAGTTATGTAGGCTTTGTGTCGTGTTTCATTTTAATCTCTTAAAGTGTATAGTCACCAGCTGATATCCTCAGCAGCAGAATGCGAGATGTCAAGAGCAGCAGCTGGTTTCTGCCTTTGTTTTGCTGATGGCCTCAGGCAGTCAGGTCTCTGTGATCTATAGTATGATTTCTTGCTGGTTTCAGATTAAGCTTTACATAGCCTTGACCTTACCAGAGGCTGAGGATGCTGGAGACAGATATTCA
>VWZI01000780.1:1404353-1442884 GCA_013396835.1 Psilopogon haemacephalus | reverse complement strand
TATATATATATATATAATGTTTATATATATGTTTTATACTGACAGCCTAGTATACCATTTTGTAACAAAATAAGAACAGAAGTCAAGTGGAAGGAATTGCAGCAGTGCTTAGAAAAATAAACAACACTGGAAACGTAAAGAAAATTAAGAGTCTAAATGAAGATTATTTTCTGTTTTCATTCTTGTGTGTGTGCTACTTATGATTTCCTGAGTAACTCAAAGCATTAGCTGGTCTTACCTACTAACTTTAGACTGCTGATATACTTGTTCTGCACTGAACAGTTCAAAGAAAGAGATGAGGCCCAGAAGAACCTACATAAAAAGTTGCACACTTTGCCATTTAGACAAGCACCCCAGAGGTCATATCGTTGACATCTCTTGTTGGAGAGAGAATGTGGGCATGGGAACTGGGAGAGGGTTGATATGAGAATTTATGTAGATTGGATCATTTCATCACATTGAGCAGATGTACAACAAAACAAAACAAAAAGGAGTATCACCAGCAAATTAAAACAGAAGATATTTTATCTTTCTTGTCTACGTTTGATGTGCTATCCTGTGTATTGTCTATGTACATATAGCATGACTGGATTTTTGGGGTGGTCTCAAAATAAACAAAATCAATTGTGCTAACGGAAGAAATGTTGATGATTTTTGACTTATGGTTTGCCTTGCAGTGCAGCAGAAGTTGATTTTCTTTACCAGTCTCCAGGTGCCAACCTGTGAGACTGAGAGAGTTTCTACTCTTCCACTCTCAATTGCTTCTTTAATTTCATTCTTTCCTTTGGGAAAAGGAAGCTTGTTTCTTGGTATAGCAAGCAAAACAGACCCTTCATCTGGAAATAAGGTCTATCTAAATTATACTCAGAAATGAAGTAGTGTACTAGAGCCTTGTTCCCACTTTCCTGGATCTTTTCTCAGATTCATTATTGGTTATTCTAGTATATTCATTCACCCTAAACTAACACTTTTTGGCTGAACAGAATCATAGACTTCAAGAATCTTAGAGTGTCTTGGGTTAGAAAGCACCTTTAAAGGTTATCTGGTCCAATCCCCCTGCAGTGAGCAGGGACACTTTCACCTAGATCAGGTTGCTCAGAACTCCATCCAACCTGACTCAGAATGTTTGCAAGGATAAGGCATCTACCACCTCTCTGGGCAACCCGGGCTGATGTTTGCAGCATTTCATCAACTTTGTAAGAAATTTCTCCCTGTGAGTCTTCCTGGAAAAATTTTTCCTCTTGAATCTGTGATCCAGAATAGCTGCAGAGGTCACCTACAGTAAATATTTTGTTTTGACATGCTTGAGGTAACTTAACACATACAGTGATGGAGAAAAGGTGAGCTTCACAATTTAATATTTAGTCTACACCCTGCAAAGAGCAGTATCTTGAACTATTTTCTATGCTTCAAAGTCCAAAGCTTTGAAGACAGGCAATTAGATCCTCCTATTACACACTGATACCATTTGGTATAGGCTAGGACTGTGAGACATTAGCTGCTCTAGCTGCTGCTTCTGATCACCACAACAATAAACAAACCAGCTTGAAGGTGTTCAATACCTGTTTTGCTAGTGATGAAATTAAAACCAAGCCAAAGTAAATGAAGTGTGATTTGTTGGCGCATTTATCCACAGCAATAATGTTTAGGCACTTTGCCGTAAACCTCTTGGAAATTAAGCAAAAATACATTTCAACAGAATCCCAGGCTTAAATCTCTCCTTTATTCTTAAAGAATGAAAAGCTTAAAGTGCTTTCATAGTGCTTAGATCTTGAACTGAGAACAGCAGTTTCTACACAATGCAAGACCATAGCTGGTACGGGTCTCCCCACTCCTGGCACAAATGTTTCTCCTTTGTGCTAGAAAAGCACACTTGAAATTTATCATGATCTCACTAAAATGTTTGGAAGCAAAGGAATTAAAAGCATGAAGAAGCAACTATGCAAACTAAGAAATGCCAGGTGAGAATGTGTATTTACATACAATCACCCAGAATCTCTGCAAAATCAAGAGGAAGCCTGAATCCAGGTGTTTAAATCAGCTCTCATAATGCATTTCCTAATACTTCTGATCTATGGACAAAAAGATTATGTCTGTGCCCTAGTGGTTCCCAGGAACAAACTACTGTATTTATCACATATTTGTCTAGAAAAGATGGTAGAGGGTAGACGTTTCCAAAAACTAACAAGGAACCACCTGCCATGGTCTCAGTAGCTACCCTGTTGGGTAGCCCTCAGGATACCAAGTGCCCCAAGAACAGCTACACAGAGGCTACTCAGCAAAAAAAAAAGCATAGAGGAATATTCTCAAGCACAGGAACGCAGTTGTCAGTGCCTGTGTAGGCCACCCCAAAAAATGCTCTCTCAAACTTTCCCTTGTCAAATCTGAGCAAAACAAGTATGATCCACTGCAAGGGCAAGTTATCATCCCAGGGACAGACAGACCAGCAATGAAGGCATGCTGGCTTTGTACCATCTGCTTCTCACATGCACCAGCATCAGAAAACTTAGAAGAAATCTGAGCAAGGTGTTCTGAATTCTTCCCTGGAGAAATCCCTGCCTCTCCATTGATACTATAGACCATCTAAGTAGATAGGTCCTAACTTTAGCCACCTATCTTTAGAAATCAATACAATCTCTGTCTCCCCATTGTAACTGTGGCAGTTTAATTTTAGATTTTGCATCCCTCTACTTAACACAGACCTTTAACACGTGCGAGTAAAGAAAGGCGATTGAAACACAACATAATGGCAGCCAATAACCCAGGAAGCTTCCATTGTCTTTCCATATCCAGCAGCTGCACCACTCACAATTCACGGCTTCATATTTTTAAAAATCAAAATAACACAATGATACTAATAAAGAATTTCTCGTAGTATTTCAGTGTTCTCCCTCCTATCACCCGGCTGAAGCTTGAACGTGCCAAGAGTCACACAACAAAATTATGTTAAGAATACGACTGCTGCTATTCAGTTGAAGCCTGGGTTCTAGTAAACATCTGTGTCAAGAAAGGCCATGGGTTTCATTTTTCTCCAGTCTGATGTCCTTGAAAGGACCATATTTTTTAATGTCTAAGTAGTTTGATATTTCAGAAATGACCTAGGCCAGAATTTCCGTTGGGGGCAAATGCATCATTTTCTAGATTTCCTACAGCTGAATTATGAAATCAAACTTTTGTTTGAATAGACTCACTGAGAATTAGACATTGGCTATCTGTGAGATGGAGAACAGTTCTGTGGAAAAAAAACATTTGTGAGGTCTGGTGAAAGAGTTGGGGATGTTCAGTCTGGAGAAGAGAAGGCTCCCAGGTGACCTTATGGTGACCTTCCAGTATCTGAAGGGGGCCTACAGAAAAGCTGGGGAGAGACTTTTTAGGCTATCAGGGAGTGACAGGACTAGGGGGAATGGAGCAAAGCTGGAGGTGGGGAGATTCAGATTGGATGTGAGGAGGAAGTTGTTGAGCATGAGAGTGGTGAGAGCCTGGAACGGGTTGCCCAGGGGGGTGGTTGGGGCCACATCCCTGGAGGTGTTTAATACCAGGCTGGATAAGGTTGTGGGCAGCCTGATCTAGGGTAGGGTGTCCCTGGGCATGGCAGAGGGCTTGGAACTAGATGATCCTTGTGGTCCATTCCAACCCTGACTGATTCTATGATTCTATGGTGAATAACAGGATGACCATGAGACAGACGAATACCCAAATTACCACCTGAACAGGTCTTTGTTGCTGTGTGGTTTTCCTGCTGTGTAAGTCTTTACAGCAACCTTTACTGACTGCTTCCACATAACTATGGATGCCTACCCATGGCCATTCCTGTTCTTCTATACCTTGTCTAAGCCTGTGGGGAGAGATTGGCAGGGAATTGTGACTGGCAGAACCAGTTAGCTACCACAGCTCTAATGATCTTCAGATGTGTAGGTCAGCCCTGTTGCCTGTACCTTGGGATACATTCTTGTATACTTCAGAATGTGGCAAAGAGACTAAGCACAAAATAAACACAGGAACAAAGATCAGACGGAGTGGAGTTCAAAAAACTTGTAGACATGACACTTTTGGACATGGTTTAGCAGGCTTGTGATGTTGGGTTGATGGTTGGAATTTATGAACTCAGAGGGCTTGTTCAATCTCAACAATCTTATGAGACACTGCTGAAAGCTCAGCTGCTTTGTGAATTTTATCAGCATCCAAGATTCAGTCTCCTTTCACCTTGGTTGGGCTATGTGAATTGAACTTGAGCCTGTTTGAATGAGCACCTCTGTTTGTGTTACGAGATTTACAGATTTTGATAAAGGAACCCCAGAAACTCAATACACTCCCTTCCCACAATCTCCTGAACTTCCTCATTTGTCACACTCTAAAATTTGCCATGAATTGCCTCTCATTGTGCCATTTCCTCTGGTTTGCTTCTATTCTTGTCTTAGGGCACCCAGTCAGGAGCTCATGCGAAATGATCAAAATAATGACACTACTTGCCCACTTTGGAGGCATTTCTAGAGATTCCTTTCCCCTTCCTCTTCTTTACATTCAATTTTCAAGCTCCCAAGAAGGAGCAGGTTAAGAGGACCGCTCTGTTCAGTCTCTTCTCTCTTTAATGTGTGGTCAGTTCCTTTTTCTAAAGGGTGTATCCTTACAGTTAGATAACAACCTGCAGGGACCAGCTGTTCACTCTTGATTTGTTTTTTTTTCCCCCCTTTTTGGCCATTGAAAACAAACAAAACAATGTTCCCTGGTAGTGTGGGAGCTGAACAGCAACTCTTGGCAAAAAGTGACTGTTAAGTGCAATTGCTGGAAACAGTAATAATTTTTTCTTTTCTTTTTTTTTTTTTTTCCCTTTTTTTTTTTTTTTTTTTTTTTTTTTTCCCTGAAAAGTAACTGGAGCACTTTCAGGTAGCAATCTGTCCAAGCACGGATGCGACTATGAAAACAACAAGCTGCAGAACACGCTTGGCTTCCTTTCAGGATCTCCAGCTTTTTCTTGATTCAACATTTCGTGTTATTGCTTGCTGAAGGAGAACTTCACATGAATTTGAGGGGAAAGAGGAAAGTGATGAGCCTGCCGAATTGTACAACCTACCTCTTCTGCATGGGAAGAGAGGTCACTTGTACTGTGACTGCATTTTCTGTCTTGCAGCCAGATCTGATTTACTCAGACATGTTTTGACATTGTTTGAGGAGTGAAAGAGCAGCTAAGTTGTGCTCCTATCTGGCTTTACGGTGGTTTGCATTTGCATAGTTTAGGATGGAATTACCTACTCTCAGTTGTCATTTATCTTTGCCCATTGGATACATGAAACTGAAAACTAAACCAAGGTGACTGACACCTTTGATAGGAGTCTTGGCCCTCAAGTGTAATCTGGAAATAACTGTTTCCAGAGAATTTGGAGAAATTATTGATTTCTAACTCCCAGATGACTTGTGTCAGGAATGAAGCTGTGGCTCTGTTCAGAACTTGAAGTATAAGGATTTGAGGGACATTAAAGACAACCCAGGCTCTGTGTAGAGGTAATCACTTCAGATGTACATGTTTGAGGTCAGTTAATGTCCTCTTTCAAGTACTGGGACTTGTCACACGGGGACTTTTCAAGCACTTTGCACTTCTATTGCATCTGACCTTTCGTGAAAACATTCAGGGTGGTTAATTATTATGTTACAGTTTTCACTGTATGAACAATAACCTCTACCTTTCCTTGAAGAATTGTTTGTCCAGTTAGTCAGTTTTGTCCAATATTGTTAAGAAGCCTTGACTTTGGCTTCTGGATAAATAATAGCTGTTTCCTGAGACCATTCAAACATTGAAATCATTGTTAAATTTTAATAATGGCCTCAGAAAAACTATAGGGTTTCAGCAGTACAGACCTATTCCAAACATAAATCAGCATAAGTGGACTGAAGGGTGACCAGTCCTATGAGTTTAGCTCAGTAAACTCTCTTGGATGTTTGGCAGGCATAAACAAAAGAAAGTAAAAATGGAAGAGCTGAAATTAATTGACAGTGTATGGGACTTAGTGGTAGCTGAGGTACTGGAAGCAGCAGGATCACACACTGTGGTGGTAGGCACACTGTGCCAAGCTGGATGCTAAGAGCAGTGTATGAATTTCATGTGACTCAATAAAATAATGTGTATGGGTAGGTGTATAAGCTCCAGTACATGTAGCTTTAGATATGGAAAGGCACTGATGTAGGCCAGAGTTATTTTGTATAACTAATGAGTCTGTGGGTGCCTACAGATTGAATTATGAACCCTCCCAGAGATGAGATTTCCTAGGAATGGATCTTCCAACTAAAGATCCTCAGTTTCACAAGATCAGTACTGTCTCCTTCTCAACTGCACTTCCATCAGGATCCCAGGGATGCTCACAGGGTGCTTGGCTGCTTTGTGGAGTTCTATTTAAGGCAATCCCCAAAGGACTGGAAGCTAAAGAAAGCTGTCTGCAACCTGGGGTTTTAAAAATAGAAGTAGATGGCTGGAACACTGCAACCAGCTGGGCTGCAGTTAGCAAAAGCTCATGGAAGATTTTAAGGTCAGTCCTGCACTGTGGGAACAAATAGGCCATGGTGTGTTTGAACTGGAGCCTGAAAAATGAGCCTCAGCATGAAGCATTCTCTGATATTTTTTTTTCAGATGCTTTCAGAAAGGTTGTCCTGCTTTGTTCCTTTCAGCCAAGCAGACTGGAGATGGGACCAGGCTTGCTGTGCTGAGAACAATCCTTGTCAAATTGTTGCATCGCTTTTGCATCTCTTCTTTCCCCCACATCTCATAGTATTTCCACCATTTTATGTCAGATCTTCTTTGTTACATTTTCCCCAATATGCTTTGCCTCTCCTCTGCTTCATACTGAAGTATGTCACTGCACCAATCCCATTTTTTGCTTAGTACCTGCCCCTGATAATGATGTATTTGATGCTTTGGTTACTACCTTAACAGAAATTTGTTCTCCATGTTCTGCAGCATCTTTCCTCAGTGACTTTGAGAGCTGATGTTCAACCATCAACACAGCACACAAACAAGAACTGACCTGCTCAGCTCCTACCCTTCTTGCAGGACTTCTGGCTTCTCCTGCACGTCAGGACATAGTATCTCCACTGCATAGTCTGGATTTACCCCATCCTGCATCAAACACCTTTCTGACTCCAAAGACTCTTCTCCCTCTTCCTTCTCCTTTTGACCCCAATTAAAATAAACAACACTTTCCCAACCAAATTTCAGATCATTCCTGAGACTCAATATCCCACATAATTTCTTGCTTTTACTCAGCAATCTCATTAGAAATTGGAGAGCCTATGAAAGTTAGGTTGAGAAACAAATAGGGGCATAGCATAAGATTAACTGCTCAGAGGCAAAGCTCACATCTTCTCCAGCAAGTGACAGTAGTTGAATAAAATTGCAGTGGTGAAGGATGTTCAAGTGATCCTCTTGATGGTGGAGGTCTGCAGGACATTTGTTTAACATATGGGACACTGTTCTATCACCTTCTTCTGCTCTGGTGAGATCCCAGCAGGAGGGCAGTGTTTAGCTTAGTTGCTCTCAGCATAAGAAGGACATGAACCTGCTGGAGCACATCCACTATAAGGAAAGGCTGAAAGAGTTGGGGTTGGCCAACTCAGGAAGGCTCTAGGAAGACCTTACTACAGGCTTTCAGTACTTACAGTGGGCCTATAAGAAAGATGATGGCAGACTTGTTAGGGCCTGTTGTGACAGACCAAAAGGTGATGGTTTAAAAATGAAAGAGGAAAGAGATCTGCACTAGGTATGAAGATTTTTTTTTATGCTGAGGGTGGTGAAACACTGAAAGAGGCTTCCCAGAGAGGTGCTAGATGACCCATCCAAGAAAACAGTCCAGGTCAAGTTATTAGGACTCTGAACAGCCTGCTCTAGTTGAAGCTGTTGTTGCTGACTGCAGAGGATTTGGGCTGGGTGACTTGTAAACATCCCTTGCAGCCCAAAATATTCTAGTATTCTAGGATTCTATGGCTCATACTCAGTGAGCCTTGTGCAGATTGTTAGGATGCAGTCTGTGCCCAGCAGAAAGGCACTCTCAATGGTGAGTGCATTACTCCTTCCGTTGCTTGCTGGCATTATGTCACTGGGGAACACATCTCCCTGTCTGAGAGAAAAGGAGGAAAAATGGTTGAAGTCAGGAAATACCCAGGTGATGGTCATGGTGTTGACTACAAAGTGTCAACATTTATAGTAAGTGTTGGCACTTACTACTGTAGCAGCATAAAATGAATTAAATAGCAGCATAACATGCATTAAGTACTTACTCTCAGTGACCAGTGGACCAAAGAGAAGCCTCTGCCTGTGGTTGTTCTGCAGACGGTTTAACACTGTAAAATGCTGGGCTAAAAGATAGAGGTTCTAGTTGCATGGGTTAGGTTACAATAACAATGACAAATGGAAGAAACTTACCCTTTTGATTAAATAGTAGTAACTGAAACCTCTTTGCAGCTCCTTGAATGGAGATGGCAGCGAGGTGTCAAGAAAAAGGGTAAGTTTTCTTCTCATTGTTTCCCAGGAAATACCATAGTGGTGTTGAGGGTTGGGACTGGAGACCTTGGAGGGCTTTTCCAACTATCCTATGACAACACAATGCTACTCCCCCATGAAATTCCTGTTCAGCTAACTGCATAACCTCATCAGAGGCAAGCAAAAAGCAGCAGCTAAGAACAGAGGAGCTCAGCCTAAGTAAAGAACCACAGAATTAACCATGTTGGAAAAGCCCCCAGAGATCATCCAGCACTTACAAGTTATGTTGAAGCAATCGTTGAGCCTAGCCCTACCTAGCCGGGGGGCCACCAGGCCCCCCGGCCTTTTTGAGATCACCTCCACCATTCACCCAGTGAAGCACCACAGGGGAGACTCACCAGTGATGAGATGAGGAGGATCCCTCTGCCCAAATGGGCAAACTTGGGCTTCTGCCTTTCCTGGGGCTGCTTATAAAGGGGAGTGGGAGGGGAGGGCAAAGTGGTCACACCTGGGGTGGGAGGAGACTCAATAGAGCCCAGGTGCTCTGGGTTTGGGGGACAAAATGAGGGGAAAAAAAAATATGCACCGTGGTGTTGAAAGAAGTGAGATGAAGAGGAAAAGGATGAAGATGAAGAAGAAAAGAGGAAGATGGGGGAAAGGAAGGAGATGAAGCGGAAAGGAGGAAGATGGGGGGAAAATGGCATAGCATATAGTCATAATTGCAACTGCTATTTACACCAGTACATGTAATCTGCAAAGTCTTTCTGCTTGAATTAAGTCATTCCAAGGCCTTGTGAACCTGACATCGCTTTGTCAGGTAGCTTAAACCCAGCCTTTCCCTGAAACGGGGCCAAAAGCCCTGAGGACTGCTAGACTAAGTTGCAGTTACGACAGGAAGGTTGACAGTGGTTAAGGTGGGAGAGGGAGACTGGAAGAATGAGACCTAACAGGGGATCTTTGCTGCCCACACAGTTCAGTTGGCAGAAGAGCTCTGCCAAACAAAGGCTTATTGTAGTGGAAAGAGCACTGTACTCAGACTTCACAGCTGCTGTGTGGCAGAGCCCTGTGGGGAAGTTGCTCTCCTGCACTGTGGGGATTGATCACATTTGGATGACTCTTGCAAAGCATCCTTTTGACTGCCTGGGAAAAGGGGATGAACAAAATGCACTGTGATTCAGTGGAGAAGAAATGCCCTTTGAAAACAATCAAAAAGCAGCCTGAAGATACTGGAAGGGTATGAGATCAGTAGGGCTTGCCAAGGGAAATTGCCACAATTGTTAGCCTATGTGTGTTGGACACAGTGAGGATTCTCCCAGGAGTTGTCCCTTCCCTCCCTGGATTTTATCAAGGGAAAAGGCTGATTCTTAATCTCCTAGTTCCACACAGCCAGCCTTGGGAAGGAGATTTCCCTCCTGCCTCTCCCAAGGCTGGCTCCAGAGAGGTGCAGAGACTCTGAGGACTTGACAAATGGCTTTCAGTTCCATCCAAGAGCATTTCTCAGTCAGGCCCTTCTCCTTCTGAGTGGGGAGGGCAGACAATCCACTTCTTTACAAAGTGGCTCTGTGCTGTGCTTTTGGCATCTGGAGACACAGCCTGTTACTAACCACTATGATGGGCTCTGATCTTTAAAAGAAATAGGTCCTGCATACAAGCAGAAAATGGAGACAGTGAGACTCAAGTGGCTTGCCAGGTCATGCAGAGGGTGGGATGCCCCATGTGTTTTCTCCCTTTCTATTCACTATCAAGGTCCAGGGGTGGGCCACTCACTACACAACTGACAGATGCTATGAACTTCTCCCTTCCCATAATGGGAAGGGAAAGGCAATAATGGAAAGAGAAAGATGGATTGGAAAAGAAACCTAAAACTGCTTTAATGAAAATAATTACACTAAAGTGAAACATATACATATATACACAAACCAATACTGAACCCAACCCCATTATGACAATTATATCTCCATCATCACTCATGCTGTGGGCAGGCACTGGAGAAATCTCAGACTGGGGTCAGCAGTGAATAGTAACTGGATTCAGAAGCTGGATTCTGAAACAGGATTTAGGAACACATGGATCAGGATCAAAGGCAGAATGGACAGAGTCCTTCTTGGATTCTGTCCACTGAAGAAGAGAACCTGACCCTCATGATCCCTCAGCTTTATACTGAATATGAGATATATGGGACAGAATCTCTTGTTGGCCAGTTTAGGTTTACCTCTCCTGTCCACTCCTCCTCACAGATGCTGCCTCTTTCTTTCTGTACCCCAACAGGGTACAAAAGATTTAGCAGACAGCTTGGTTTCTATAGGAGCAAGTCTAAGCAAGAGCTTTTCTGCACACCAATTCCTAGAAGTAACTTTAACCACCAGCATTACCACTCATAAAGGCAGCCACTGACTGTGAAAACATGCCCTGAACTTCAGAAAGTCCCTTAACTGAGCAGAGACTGGGCTGAGAAGTCGAATCACTGATCAGAATTAGTTCTGTTCTAGCTCAAACCAGGACACTTGCAAAGAACTGAAAGGCTGGGCCAGCAAAGAAAGAAGCTGGGAAAAATTGAATCCCGCAAGGGCTGTGGTCAAACAATGATAATAAGAAAAACAATG
This sequence comes from Psilopogon haemacephalus, assembly GCA_013396835.1. Classification (NCBI taxonomy): domain Eukaryota; kingdom Metazoa; phylum Chordata; class Aves; order Piciformes; family Megalaimidae; genus Psilopogon; species Psilopogon haemacephalus. Next base: position 1,431,817 of record VWZI01000780.1, on the reverse strand, counting down.
ATTTAAAAAATTTTATTTCAGTCTTGGAGCAACTTTCTTAGATGGACTCAATGCTGGTGTTTGAAAGGCTTCATGTAACTCACAGCCACACAGAGTGAGGATTGGTATTTCAAACTGCAACAATTTTCCATTTCAAATAGGTTTGAAGCTTCCCTACGTCTTCTGAAGATCTTCTAGTGCCCTCTGTCACTGTGATCTCTTAGTGTTTGAAACAGCAGGGGAGATGTGCATGTGTCTATAGGAGCCTTCACATGTGTGCACACCTACTGATGTCATTTCCCAGCCAAGATCTAGAGTGCAGGGTGCCAGCTTGGTGTGGGACCAATATTATTGTGTTCTGGGAAAACACACAACGAGAACTTCTATTTGGGTTATGATAAGAGTTCAATTTAATCACAACAGAAGCCAAATCATCCCAAATTAAAGGTTAATGCAGACTGGGATAGCAATGAAGTTGCTGCATGTAGTCTTCAAAGAACATGAGCTAACGTCTAGAAAAAGAGAGAAGAGGAAGTGCCTTGGATTTTGCTTCTAGTCTAGAAAGTGATGGCATTTCTGGTTGTGGATAGCTCATGTTAGGCAATATTTGTTATCCTGAAGAAAAAAGAAGCAATGTCCAAGTAAGAACTCCTGAAAATAAAACAAGGATTTTTGCAGAACCTCAGAAAATTCTCATGTCAAACCCTAACATGCATCTAAATCTGGATGTAGAGGACCAACACTGAGGTTTGACTATTCTCCAGTGAGGTGAGATTTTCAAAGACATTGAGCTGAATTAGGAACTCAGATCTCATTTTTTTTTTTTTTCCTGGGAATTTCTGCTCCTAGTTCACTCATATTTCTGAAAACTTTGCCTGTAGTAAGTCTTTGTCTTAGTTTCCCTCCCTCTGATTTGAGCAGGACTTCAACACGGAAGTGAAGGGCTGGGTGTGGAAATCAATGTCCTCTATTTATGCAGTAATTATGACACTAGCAGCAAGTTCTCTGAATATTTTTATATTAAAATCCCAGAATTACCTTTTAGTGCCTCACAAAGATGCTGTGAAATTTAATTAGTTACTAGCTCACAAATACTCTGAGGTATAGTTTTGAGATCGTTTCCATTCACCCCTTTCCCACTGAAAAATGTTTACATGCATTTTGCAAGGCAGAAGAAGTCAAAGCTTCAAAATTTATCTTTCAGTTTCAGCCATCTGGAAACAATTTCTTCCTCTTCAGGTAGTCACATCACTTGAATGTGTGTGACCAGAGGCAAGTGGTGCTCTGCTCACCATGGTAAGATGTCTGCTGTCAACACTGAAGTCTTCAGTTCTGGAGCCACTCATTCCATTTAAGACATTCAAGTGCCCTGTGTCACATATATCAAACTTTTCCTAACATTTCATCCTCTCACCCTCATACAAACTCCAGATCATTGAAGTCAGCTTGGTGTTAAAATAACACACAGCTCGTCAGTAAGGACAAGGTGTCAAAAATGATTTTGCTACTTAGAGCTTCTGAGGAAATAAGATGCACATAGCCAGTGTCATGAACTGAAGTGGGGAATCAGTTTGGAAGGCAGATTTAGGCTTTTTACTTTGCTGTTCCCAAAGATGGGAAATGTGTCAGGGAGTATCACAGAATCATCATGGAATCGTAGACTGGTTTGGGTTGAAGGGACCCTTAAAAGTCATCTTGTTCAAGTCCTCTGCAGGTAACAGGGACATCTACAACTGGAACAGGTTGCTCAGAGCCCCAGACAACTTGACCTGGAATGTTTCCAGGAATGGGGTTTCTACCACCTCTCTGGGCAACCTGTTCCAGTGCCTCATTACACTGAGTGTACAAAATTTCTTCTTGCTACCTAGTCTGAATTTCCCTCTCGTAGTTTAAAACCATCACTGCTTCTCCTGTTGCAGCAGGCCCTGTTAAAAACTCTGCCCCCATCTTTCTTATAGAGCCCCTTTAGTACTGAAAGCTCATAGTAAGAGCTCCCCACAGCCTTCTCTTTCCATGCTGCCCAACCCCAACTATCTCAGCCTTTCTTCATAGGAGGAGTGTTCTAATTCCCTAATTACTTTTTAGTGGCCTGCCCCTGGACCTGCTTCACCTGGTCCATGTCTTTTCTGGGCTGAGGATTCCAGAGCTGAACAGTGTGGTCTGTCTAGAAGTGGAATAGAAGTGCAGAATCCTTTTGTGTGACCTGCTGGAGCGTAGCTCAGGATGCAGCTTTGTTTCTGGGCTATGCGTGCACATTTCTGCTTCATATTCAGTTTCTCATCCACTAATAACGTCCAGCCCTTTCCTCCAGGGCTGCTTTGAGTACACTTGTTGCCCAGACTGTATTTCTGCTTGGAATAACAACTCACTTGGATACATCTGACTGAAAGTGCCAGCCATTCAAAATGCTCTGTGTTGTTGTTGCACAATGAATGCTGAATCTTGAATCACATCATTGGTGCTGATCACTGCACCTTATTCCTCCCTGCTGTGGAAGACACAGACAATTAAGGCATTTTTAAGCCCCCTTGCTCATCCTCCAAGACCGTGCCAGGGGAGAATAGCTGTTGCCATGAACTCTGCAATTCCTGTATCCTACAGCACCAACTTCCCAGAAGTGGAGTAGATTTATAAAGGCTTTCCTGCTCCTGACAGGACTTCTTCAATAAGTTTACCACTCTGCTTTGTTTGCAGTTTATTTCTTCCTGTACAAGTCTCTGCCCCCACCCTGCTGTGGAAGTGGTGCTTTGTTAGCATGTGGATATTCTGACATAGCAAGAAGGGAATGAGAGAGGGAAATTACTACACTTCCCTCATTCTGATCAGAGAACAAATGGGAAGTTTGATGACTTTTGCTATTTCAGAAGTCAGTTGGTCACACTGTCCATTCCCAGCACTATGGTTCAGTCATTCTTTACTCTCTCCTTTTGTCTTTATGAGGAACAAAGCTCGGAAAACTACAAAATCAAGATAATGCCTGCAGTTGAACTTCCTGCAGGCTTTTAACCACATAGGAGAAAATAATGGTACAGCCACTTCTTTACCATGGTAAAGGGTGGTGAAGAACTGTACCAGGCTGCCCAGGGAGATCCCATCCCTGGAGATACTTAAGGTCAGGCTCCACCAACCTCAGAGCAACCTGATCTAGTGAACATATGCCTGCTCATTTCAGGGAGGTTGGACTAAATGAACTATGAAGGTCCCTTCCAACCCAAAGCATTCCATGACTCTGATTCTGAACTCCCTGAAGATGCTGGAGTGACTGATACAAAGGTTTTTTTAATTAGGTTTCAAGATAATAAATGAAACTCAGAGATTCCTAGAAAGGCAGTAAAAAGCCTGTACATGAAAAGAGAATGAATCTGATGGGTCATTGGAAAAGAGCTAGAATTTATCCTCCCCCAAAACTTGAAAATGTATCACACTCTTAGTAGTTTAGCCCACTTATACACTCCTGTGTACTTTCATATGTATATAGTTCTTGTGTTTTCCTTCAGAAGTTATTATGCCACTACTTCTCTAAGGTGAACAAATTGAGCTGAGAACTATTTCTACAATACTTAGGTTTGTAAGGAGAGATTAATTCTATGGTATTATGTCATTTCCTCATATAAGGGACTATGTTGCAAGGTAGAGTAGTTTATTATCATTCTCTTTTCAGTATTTCTGAAGGTAATTACCATGTAGTGTAATTACAGTACCATAGAATGTTAGGGCCTGGAAGGGACCACGAAAGATCATCCAGTCCAACCCCACCTGCCAGAGCAGGAACCTCTTGTTTTGTTTTTGGTTTTTTTTTTTTTTTTTACAGTACAGTTTTCATTTTTATTATTCTTTTTAATCTCACTTCTCTCCCATCTATCCTTTTCATCTCCTATTTTCTCCCATCTTCCTCCTTTTCTTTCCATCTTCTTCCTTTTCCCCATCTTCCTCTTTTGCTCTCTATCTCTGTCCTTTTCCTCTCAATCTTCCTTCCAGCACCACTCCCTTTTCCACCCTGCACTGCATATTTTCATATTTCCATATTTGCATATTTACATATTCATACATTTTCATATTTCTACATTTCCCCCCCCCTCCCTCATTTTATCCCCCAAACCCAGAGCACCTGGGCTCTATTGAGTCTCCTCCCACCCCAGGTGTGACCACTTTGCCCTCCCCTCCCACTCCCCTTTATAAGCAGCCCCAGGAAAGGCAGAAGCCCAAGTTTGCCCATTTGGGCAGAGGGATCCTCCTCATCTCATCACTGGTGAGTCTCCCCTGTGGTGCTTCACTGGGTGAATGGTGGAGGTGATCTCAAAAAGGCCGGGGGGCCTGGTGGCCCCCCGGCTAGGTAGGGCTAGGCTCAACGATTGCTTCAACATAACTTGTAAGTGCTGGATGATCTCTGGGGGCTTTTCCAACATGGTTAATTCTGTGGTTCTTTACTTAGGCTGAGCTCCTCTGTTCTTAGCTGCTGCTTTTTGCTTGCCTCTGATGAGGTTATGCAGTTAGCTGAACAGGAATTTCATGGGGGAGTAGCCTTGTGTTGTCATAGGATAGTTGGAAAAGCCCTCCAAGGTCTCCAGTCCCAACCCTCAACACCACTATGGTATTTCCTGGGAAACAATGAGAAGAAAACTTATCCTTTTTCTTGACACCTCGCTGCCATCTCCATTCAAGGAGCTGCAAAGAGGTTTCAGTTACTACTATTTAATCAAAAGGGTAAGTTTCTTCCATTTGTCATTGTTATTGTAACCTAACCCATGCAACTAGAACCTCTATCTTTTAGCCCAGCATTTTACAGTGTTAAACCGTCTGCAGAACAACCACAGGCAGAGGCTTCTCTTTGGTCCACTGGTCACTGAGAGTAAGTACTTAATGCATGTTATGCTGCTATTTAATTCATTTTATGCTGCTACAGTAGTAAGTGCCAACACTTACTATAAATGTTGACACTTTGTAGTCAACACCATGACCATCACCTGGGTATTTCCTGACTTAACCAGTCCCAACCCTCAACACCACTATGTATTTCCTGGGAAACAATGAGAAGAAAACTTACCCTTTTTTCTTGACATTTAGGGAAAAAAAAGTTAATTATATTAAAATACTAGAAGCTGAAGATTTAAATCCATTGTTCTTGGAAGTTTGACCAGGAAATTAATTACTGGTATGAAAAAGAAAAGATTGGACTTTCATAAACTCTTTTCTCTCCTTAAACTGAATTTGTTTCAAAGGTCATTTACTTTGCCCACCTATGAAGAAAATTCTGTTGGCAGTGTGCTTCAAGGATCAGCTTCTGACTGCTGGAAATCCATTGAAAGTACAAGGAAAGAAGACTTGAAGGGACCTCAAGACCAACTCACTGCCCAGCCCCAAGGCAGTCTCATGGATGTTTCATCTATTCTCATGGATGTTTCTTTTACAGCATATATCTGAAGATGAAAGTTCTCTATTTTCTTCATTTGATTTGTCAAAGGCTTTATCAGTTTTACTGCCAAAAAGATTTTTCCTGATGTCCCACCTATGACTTTCTTCAAGAAGCTTTATCCAGTGTCTTTTTGTCTTATCAGGCAAAAAGATAGGACAAAATATTTTGTTCTGTCTAACATGGGCAAAATAATTTGTTTCCTTTCCAAAGTGGTTTTTTTTGTTTTTATTTTTGTTTTTTTTTTCCAAAGCAAGATGTGTCATTTATCCCTTCAATTTTTCCTTCTGTCCTCACCTTTCAATGCTGCATTTTCCTAACCTTTCCTCATGTTGCCTCTAGGTTGTTTCCATCAGATCCAAAGCTGTCTTGAAAAACACTTAAAGTAATCCTCAGCATAGACTGGTCAAACTGCTTTGGCAATTTCACTGCTCACCATGATGTTAATGATAAGTAATAAACTAATTTACCTAAACAATCATTTTGTGTTTCTCCAGTGCTACAGCAACACTTTGCCATCACTAACTGACATCGTTAACCAGGTTGATCCTCAAATGCTTTGCTGGAGTTGTGCTTTGTAAGCAGCAGCTGCACAGATTGTGTGCTTGATTGTTCACAACCTGAGCTTGCTTTTTACAGATATTTCTGTTATACTATGTCCCATAATTATTAATGTGGGAAGTGGATTACTTTCCTTCCCTGACTGAGGCACTTGTGGAGTATTACCAGCAAATAGAATCATAGAATCAGTCAGGGTTGGAAGGGACCACAAGGATCATCCAGTTCCAACCCCCCTGCCATGCCCAGGGACACCCTACCCTAGATCAGGCTGCCTGCCCAGGGACACCCTACCCTAGATCACAGCCTCATCCAGCCTGGCCTTAAATGCCTCTAGGGATGTGGCCCCAACCACCCCCTGGGCAACCCATTCCAGGCTCTTACCACTCTCATACTGAAGAACTTCCTCCTCACATCCAGTCTGAATCTCCCCACCTTCAGCTTTGCTCCATCCCCCCTGGTTCTGTCATAATAATAATAGATAATGACAGATGATGAGTGTAGGGATCATTTTTAGATCTTTAAAGGTCTCCCATGGGTTAAAACCATGACAAGATATTAATGAGTAACTGATTAAATAGGCACCCAAAGAGAGAGCCATTTGGGACCACACAGTAATCATGTTAGTGTGCAGCTGGGAAAAGAAATAGATAGATTTTTGTGCTAGAAACAAATGTTTGGTTTGGCTGAACCAGCATTTTGCTTAAAAAGGTTTCATCTGAAACATTTTAGAGCTTTTAATACTCTTTCCAGATGACAAAAAGCTTTGGACATGAGTGTTTATTGACGTTAAGCCTGAAAAACAGAGTTCAGAAGAAACCAGTTAGCGGCTGAGGACAGGAGATACCTCATGAAGCATATGAGAAATCTGAGAAATGTCTTCTATAAAACTCATAAGATGCATGGTGAATATTTTTTTATTGCTGTTCTTAAAATAATTTTTTTAATTAAAATTTTAATTAAGCTTTTTGGTAATTTTTGTGGTGTAGTGGACAACCACTATTGAACATTAGAAAGCAGTTAATCAGTGGAAAAGTGGGTCCAATGATCATTCTAAAATGGTCTTACAGGGAATGGGTTCCACATCTCCACATCCAAATTAAGCCTATTCAAGCTGAAAGGGTTAACTTTTCTTACTCATTACAAGCAAGACCTTATTTCTCTTGTGTTGAGGAAATTTTTTTATCTGAGGGGTGGGTTGTTTGTTTGGTTTGGAGGGGGTTTTGTTTATTTTGGGATGGTGTTATTTTTTTTTTTCCTTCTGAAATAGAAAACCATGATCCTATAACACGTCTACTGAACCTATTAAAAAATATAGAACACTTTGTCCTGCTCTGAGAGATTGCAGGGCTGACCAATACAGAAATTACATGAAATGTGCCTTTATCAATGGGGCCTTTTGTAGGACAACTGCCAAAATTAAAAAATGCCCTTGTTAGGTTACTATATATTTGCTAACAGCCCTACCAATGAAATGCAACCTCAACTTTTTATAACATGCAGATAGAAGGGAAACCTTTTTACTTATGGATGAGGAAATCAGGTCAAATATCACAGATTTAATGTCTGACCAATCCAAAGATGAAGGCAATTAATGCACCTGAGAATTGGCTTCAATCTGTAGCTTTTTGGTAACAGGCTGCCACTGAAAACAAATGAAAATCTAATTTTGATCAAGTGCATGAGTTTGTTTTCCTATTTTTGCACACAGAAAAATTTGAGTTTCCACCCTCCTAAGAGAAGTTTTAAATACAGTGCTCAAATGACAAGATGAAGGTCTGAAAACATAACCTGATATTCCCTAGGTAGAAGACGTGGTGTCAGCTGTGTTTCAGCATTGCCTCCCCTCTCCTAAAACAAGCTCTGGTTCCTCTGCCAGGGGCTGTCTTCCCTGTTGAGCATTTAGGAGCATGGTGACATGGACTGGGGAACAGATTGTTCTGGGGGGAAAATAATATTTATTCCCAGTCTAGATCAGCTCTCTGCTTCAGTTCCCTGTTATGCTCACAAAAGGCTCTGGCAGGGAGTAAGCAGCCCAAAGACAGCTGAAAGGGGAAAGGAAAGAAGTGCTGATGCTAGCACTGTGGTCAAGTGCCTGTGCCATAGGCTTACTGGCAAGTGAGAAAATTTATCCCAGTGGAAACAAAACCAACGAAGCACACTGGTGCAAACCCCTAGAATACTACTGTTTAAAGAGATTTAACTCAGTTTAAGGTGATTAAGAGTTAATGCTCTACATCTTCTGTGATGTTTAAACAGCTTTGATTAAAATCCATCTGCTCATTTCGTACGTGGTGTGAGCAGCCCTTTTAATCCTGTGTTGCAAAGAAAAATTAATTTCACTACATAGTTTTGACTCTGCATATGTTTTAGCTTCAGTATTTAAATGATAACTCAGGCCCCCATTTATAAAACTTATTGAAGCTCTGGATTGTCTGAAACAGTTGTTCTGTTTCAAACATTCCTCTTTTCCTCAAACTAAACATTTATCTGTCACGTCTGCACAACAGAATTGCCTATTCTTGGAGCTGTGGTTAAATGACTTCGACCCAGCCTTTTTTCCCCCCCATCCCCTCCCACACCTTTCCTCTAAATTTCAATAGTTTTAAAGAATTGTCAAGGCAATAAATGCCTCTGGGTGACCATAGTAGAGACTGATATTTCCCTTTATTCTACAGCAGCATTACCTTTAGTATTGTGAACATCATGATGGTGCGACCTTGGTAGACCACAGAATAAGTCCTGACTCCATTTTCACTTTTGACCCTGCTGATTGAATTAAGGAGCTCAGGACAAAATGCTAACTACAGCCCCTTTCTCAATGCTGATTTCTAACACTTTTTTTTTTTTTTTCTATTTATTTTTGCTTTTTAGCATAATCCTTGGGAAATGTGAAGCTGCAGCAGCAGCATCTCAGGAGCCTTGGTTATTTAACACATGTTTACTTTTAAATAGAGAAGCTTCCTTGTCTTTTAATGTCAATAAAATGTCCTTTTTTAGTTCAAATGCAGGATTTGTTTAAGGTATTAAGGTTTCCTCCAGCTTTCCATCATTACAAGACAATTAGATATGATTAATTGATGTGGAAATGTGAAGCTGCAGCAGCAGCATCTCGGGAGCCTTGGTTATTTAACACATATTTACTTTTAAATAGAGAAGCTTCCTTGTTTTTTAATGTCAATTAAATTATCTTTTTTTTTAGTTAAAATGCAAGATTTGTTTAAGGTATTAAGATTTCCTCCAGCTTTCCATCATCACAAGACAATTAGATATGATTAATTGCTGTGGAAATGTTCTTAATAGATTTTGGATTACATGGTGTTGGTTAATGTCTCATACCATGGGTGAAATTTAGCCCAACCACCTGGCACCTTTTCATCCAGGAGTCTGTGTCCAGCTCTGCATGGTTGTGATAGAGACAATTCATTCTAATCTGCTTAGATATAATTGCAGTAAAATAGTGACCAAGGTAAAAGTGGACATGAACATGAGTCTTGCTTAAGGCAAGATGTTGATGTCTTCTCCCAAGGTAGGTGTCAGTCAGTCAGGTGTCAGAACTAGCAAGCAATAGAAGAAGTGGAAGAGACCTCAGGGTGTGCCAGTGGAGGTTTAGGTTGGATAGTGGGAAAAAAATCCATACCCAAAAAATGTTGTCAAACCCTGGAACAGGCTGCCCAGGGAAGCAATGGAGTCTTCACCCCTGGAGGTATTTAAGAGATATGTAGATGCAGTGTTGAGAGGCATGGTTTAGTGGTGGACTTGGCAGTGCTGGGTTAATGGTTGGACTTGCTGATCTTAAAGGTCTCTTCCAACTAGCATGATTCTGTGATTCTCAAAGCTATGGAGAGGACAGTCACACCCTTGTTCTTGGCAGCTGGGGTAATCCAACTACTCTGTTCACTGAGGCCATCTAGCTTTGGTAGTTCACTTTTATTCTATTTATGCTTACTCACTGTAGCACTACTTCCAGCAATCAAATCAGGCAAACTGGCTTCAAACAACGCAGATATCCATAAATATTTTGAAAAAATGATTTAAATGAAATAAAATGAACAGTCACTTTTCAACTATATAAGATTAATCTTTCTGTGTAAGCATCCTAGTATCTGTGATAATGGAGGGGATCTTGCAGCAAGAATAAAGGGCAGCAAAGCCTCAAGAGTTTCAGATAAGTTTTGAGATGTTTTTATATGTCTAAAAAGAGTGCAGAAACAAGAGTGGCGGAGTTGGGAGGAGGGAACAAGATGGTTTGAAATCGACCAGTATCATACAAACTGCACCAGCCCAAACCATTCTGCAAAAAACCAAAGAGACAGTCCTTGAGAGAGAGCTATGAAAATGCCAGACATTCACAGTTGGAAATCCCATGGGGAGAAGCACATTTCCTCTGCTGCATATTTGCTCTGCAACTTTTCTGTTCTAAAGGGAAGCTATCACCAATAAAACCAACTTGTCAGAGGAGCTGCATGCAATGGGGAGTGCATTGATCATGGGAGAGATGAGTGGTGAGAACATGTAGTAATTACTGATTTATCAAATGCTTGCCTCTGCTCAGGAGAAGTGTGGGAGTGGACTTGCAGGGGGTGGTAGCATTCAAGACTGAAAAACATGGACAGGACTGGTAGGAAGTGATAACTTTGTGCCTGTGGAAAATTGGTTCTTCAGATGTGCTTTCATGGTGAAACTAAGAAGCTCAGACATTCTGTAAGTTGTTGAGGATTTAGTTTTCTTCTTTTAAATAAAAAGAAAGAATAAACTTTAAGGAAAAAAAAAATCCCCATGAGCCCATTTCTTTCTTTTAGAAATGTCCTTCTCCTTAACCACAAACAGCTGTAAATTTGCACATAACAGCGACAGTAGGAAGGAACTCACCCTAAAGGAATGTCTGTGCTGCAGATTGGCAGAACAAGGCTGAAAATACAGAAAAGCCAAGTTCTCCAGATTGGCCTATGGCTATCAGACTTCCTATGTGGTGGATTTCAGTATAAGATCCTTCTGTACCAATGCTCATGGTCCATGAAAAACAAAACCGTTTTCTGATGTCTTCTGTCAGGCTCATGATGGCATGTTGAAAAGTGGCAAGCAGTGCTTTCTGTGGTTTTCATAGGCATGACTTCAACAGCCCTGAATAAACACGTAGAATGGGTCAGATGTGGTGGTTGAAATGGAAAATTCTAAGATGCACACCAAAAGCTTACTCATAGGCAACATATTTTTCTAATACAAGGACCGAAAAAGTTCATCCCCATGAAATGTGAGGTTTTACCTATTTGAAACTGGATTGCTTATGATTCTTTTTCATGTTGAAAATGGTAGTTGAAATGGTTATAGGGTGCATGATTTGTAGACCATTTGTAGGTAGCCTGTAGAACATTAACCTCAATAGCACTGTTACATAACGGGAAACCTGAGGGATCTTCAGACAAAGATTTTTATTTAATCTAGAATCTCTTTGGGAAGGAAAGGAGAAGGAATATGTCCAAGTGTTGTAACAGCCTCTGTGGGCATGAGCTTGTGATGGCAGCATCAGTCACTGTCGTTTCAGAAGTCTCAAGCAAAGTGAGAAGAGTCTCTTGTGAATTTTGCCTTCAAATTGAATCCCAACCGGTACCCACTAGAATTTGTGTTCACCTGCCTGTGAGTAGGTTTTGATCCTGCATTTTAAAACACAACACCAAGGTCATTGTGCTTCACACAAGCATACCCTCACACAGATACACTGAAGTCACACTATAAAATGTGTTCTATTAGGATAAATCAACATTAGCTGTTAGGAGAGGGATTCTCTTATGCCAGCCATTTCACCTTAATACAGGATTAGACATTTTTAGGGTTGTGTTGTAAAGAAGGAAGTGCAGGTGTCCCATAATTTTGGGATCAGTCACACATCTAATCCGTTCCAGTCTTGAGCATGCAGCAAAGACGAAAAGGTGGCAAACAGGGTTAAATAGAGCTTAAAGAGTTGTTAATATTTATTTCCCACTGTGCTTTACTGTTACGTCACTTCTGAGCAAAAAGATAAATGCTTCGAGTCAGCAACTGAGAGGAGAAAGGGAGTCAAAAAAGCAGGTGAAAGGTGCTGAGAAAGGCTAAGTGAAATCTTGCTTTGCAACATGAGCTGTAGTCTTCTACACTACTGTGCTCTGTACACCCTGAGTCTGGCAGTGCTTGTAAGTAATTGCATGGAAAAAGAAAAAAAAAACAAAAAAGCTTTTACTTCATTGCTTTTCAATAGTTGTTCATTGTCTTCTTGAGAGGCTGCTCAGATGCAGCTTTGCTTTTTGCATAACTCTCTATTTGCTTTGGATCCCACTTAAACAAGATAGGATGCTGTAAGATGTGTGAACAGTGGCAGAAGGGACACATTGTAGGCTCTCTATATCAGCACATTTCACTGATTTCTTACCGCTCACTGGCTAAGGAGAAATCACATAACTGGCAGAATGTCCCTTTTATTTTTTTCTTCTGTGTAGGCTTTAAAAGGAGAAAGTGGAGGAGAGCTGTTGCATTAGAGCAGCTGAGGTTTGATAGTTTTAACTTTCACTTAGTCTTACCAGTTACAACTCCATCTGCCTTGTTGGTAGCATTAATGTTGTTTAATATGTGAGCAGCTGAGATGCTGCAGGTAGCAACTGAACTGAACTGGCAAGGATGCTTGTGGCAGAGTTAGTAATAGCCAACTCCACTGAAAATCCTGGAGGGCTGGCTGAGGTTTTACTTTGGACAATGATTAGTAAATCAGCATTCAGGATCATATAGATATCAGGAAAGTCTTTGAGAAAGGAACAGAGGATATTTTCTTTACTCTTGAGAGTCATTATATTTTTCAGCATCTTCCATTTGTGGCCCTTTTGCTACATGCTTTTCCCATTTCTGAGAATCTCTTCTCTGAAGAATCATTTCACCAGCTTGGTTTTCATGGGTTAAGGAAACAAAACAGGGTAGAATGACTGGCAGTACATGATATGAAGCTATCTGTATTGGTGTCATCTCTGTGACAAACTCCACTTTCTTCTAGTGGGAGAAGATAAAGAAGACTTTGAGTAAGTAGAGTATCAGGATTCAGTGCTAATCTTTTAGACATTTTACTGAAGGTAAGAGAAATACCACTTCTATAAAGCTGGATTGGTTATAATATGATTATACAGTGATTGTGAATGAGTTTATGTGGAAGTGCATACTAAATACTGTGCTGCTCATTTTATTAGAATAAAGGATAGGTGACAATCTCTTGTTTGTTTGGCAAAGTGGTTAAAAATCAGCCATCTGTTTTAATTGTTAGTGTAACTTTATAGTATACTTTCCCTGAACTCAACTTTTGGATGAGTTTTAAGTGCTTAGGAGGCTGACTGTCAGCTTCCATAAACATAAACTGAGATTTTTTTGGATGGTGCCTACTGTAATGTGAGAAGAATGCAAATATTGATCCATTCTGATGTATATGGCAGAAAACAGAAGAAAAGCATTATTCAGGCACCAAATTCCTGTGAAAACCATAATAATAAAAATAAATAAATAAAAGGAAAAAAAGAATGTTTATTTTCTTATGTGTGAATTTTGTGTCCCTGATTTGTAAGAGGGCTTTCTTTTGGGGTCATTCTTTGTTTTTCGTTTCCCTCCACATTAGCAAGACTTTCAGCAGTCTCTCCCTGACAAGGGCCAAGATTTGCTTGATTTGGGCCAAGATTTGCTTGATTTGTAGTGGTTGTGCTAACCCACAGATCCCTTTAATACATTAAGTGTTTGATATAACAACTGTGAATTCCTAGAAATGCCTATTTCATTTATAGCTTAGTTTTCAGCAAAAACGTTTCTTAATGAAGTTGCTCAGGAGGATAACCTGAAATGGTAGGCATGACCCTCTCAAAAAGATTTTTCTTATTTTGGTTCTGTTCCCATAGTTCTTTTTATTTTTGCCCTTTAAATAGTAGTGTTTAGGAAATCACAAAGTCACTGAATCGTAGAATGGTTGTTGTTGGATGGGACCTTGCAAGGTCATCTCATCCAACATCCCTGTAGTGAATGAGGACATCTTCAAATTGATCATGTTGCTCAGGTTCCATCCAACCTGGAATGTTTCCCTGATGGAGCACCTGCCACCTTTCTGGGCAACTCAGTGCTGAATCCCAAATGTAGGAAGTAACCACAGATTTAACAGTCAGGGGAATTCTAGTGAACAGAGTCTAAACCCTAGCCTATTCCATCCAAAAGTAACTGTGTAAAATAATTCAACTGATCTGTGCAGAAAAATGCTGGCTTCTATCTGTCATCCTTGTGAAAGGAACCTAAGATGACTAGATCAGATGGTGATGTGTCTGTAGATATAGAAAATAAAGGGAACTGAACCACACAGACAGACATTTATTCTTTTCTTAAAGAATGACTCATATCTCTATCCCATTGATGCTTCCAGAGGTGGGCAGAGGGGAAGGAAGAAGAAATGAGATGAAATAAGTAAGTTGGAATTCGATTTTACACCTTGTTTGGGAATACTGTTCAGTGCTGTTTGGAAAGTATAAAGGTCTGCTAGATGTAGTGAAAGGCTCTAAGGACACAAATATATGTAGAACACAGCCTATGACTGGAATAGATCTTTTTCAGTTTTCCCTTACCTGAGTTTCTGTCATAGCAGATTTTGCTCAATGTTTATTCAAGCAGTGGTGAGCACTGACCTGAATATGAACTGTGAGAGCATCTCTTAAGGTCAGGTCTTCATAGAGGAAGAGGTATAGTTTAGATACCTGACAATCAGCCTCACCTTTTTGTTTGAGATACATGTGGTAAAGTGCTTACGTGAGTCTGGAGACTTAGAAAAACGAAGAGTTTTCTGGACCAAAGAATAAGCCAAAGTTTATTAAATAAACCAAGATTTGTTCTTGCCATGAAGATTTCAGTGAGCAAGGACAGTTTTCACAGGCAGCAGAAATAAGTTGGGACCACGTAAAGGGGCACACTTCCTGCCTACTGAGGTTTTCCTGGGCATGGTTCACAAGAACATGAGAATGTTGTAAGAGTTTGTTCAGTAAACAGGCTGACTGGTTTTCCAACTGGCTAATAAAGCTTTGTGCAATGGATGTCACAAGTGATGCGTGATGAGCTTTTCAGCATAGATGACTTTCGTAGTGCAGAGCGAGCCCAAAGGGGGAAGAATCTATGTTGGCATGAGAAGGGATGTTAGAAGAGCAAGGATGTCCAAGACAGATGTCAATTTTCTGTCACTCCATCTACCACTGCATATCATAGTGAAGTGTTGAGTTGAGGGGTTCTCTAAACTGCATTTTTTCACTGGCTGGGGCTGACATCACTGAAGTACATGTCAGATCTCCACCTCTAGGCTCTGCTCAATCCATTCATAGTTACTTTCCTTTCACATACACCAAACTTCCTTCAGCTTTGCCCATGGGGTCCTCTTTTGCACTGCTCATGGCACTGCTGTCTGTCAGTCTGGCAGGAAAATAATATCCTCCTAAAAGTGCAGTATATGGGAGACATACATGTGCATTTTCCACTGCCAGGGTCCAAACTCCAGAAGAACAAAAGCTGTGCAATTAATTAATTCAGTGTTCTCCAGCAGCCAAACAGCCCCAAGTTGATAGCCAATGTGCAATTCAAATGCTCTGCAGATCAACATGGAGAGGAAACACCATCTTGTTGGAATGGATCTGTCCTCTGGATGAACTGAAAGCCCAGTTATTAATTTTCCAAATTCCCTGAATATTAATCTTCCCAGGGTGGAACAAAACTGAGCCATATGCCAGCCACCTGCTCACCACACAAGTCTCACCCTGCCTGAGTTTATTTTCTGTTGTGCGTATCTGTGTCTTTTTATCTATATTCACAGTTACAGAGCACTCTGGCTCCTGTGGCCGGGGCATATAGCTAAGATGACAATGTCTCTGATGCCAACTGACATTCTGGCAATGGGGACAATGGATGTTGTTGGGCAAGACATATAGTGCTTTCTTAATGAAAAATAGACATGTATACATTGAGAAGCACAGGCAGCGCACCCACAGGAGCTGTGATGTAGAACAGCCTGTTGCAAATTGTTGTCTTTTGTGGCCAAGGTACTCTGCCCTCTAATTCTTTTGCGGTGTCCATGAAAGCACAAATCTAAATAAGGACTAAAACAACAGAAAGGCCTTTCTGCTCGCGCTCCTCTGTGATCTGAGCTAGATTGTATGGTTCTGCTCTAGTGTGGGGGTCTAATAATCCACTCAATTGCCTTTGACAGGGCTCAGTTGAGTTCATCTGCCAAAAGTATTTCAGCTTCTGCAGAGATGGTGTCACTCTTTGACTGCTAAACCCTAAGATGTTGTTCTGTGTCCTTAACCCAGCTATGTCAGTTGTAAAAGTGGCTCATGAGATCCTACCCAACCTCTTCTTACTAGTGAACAGGAACTCCTCTCCTTGCAGGTTGCTGGAATAGTCCATCCAGAATGTGACTTTATGATAGAGCTGGAGAAAAAGGAGGCTGAGTGTCTGGAGGACCCAGAAGATCATGGAAATACAATGCCAGCAGGTATCCATGTGTGGGGATTGAAATGAGTGAAAGGGAAGGAACACTCTAGCAGAATCAGAACACACCTATGCTGCCAGTGTGTATGTTTCAGTCTTTCACTTATTGTCCCATGTCCCTGTTCTCTGATCATCACCTTTTCCATCTCATCCTACTCCTTTCATTTCTTTTTATCAACACATCCAGATATGGATAATAAATCTATCTGAGTGAATCCTTGTATTATTTATTAGTTCTTTCTTCCACAGGAGGCTATTATGGTGTCATGTTTGTTATGTGGGAGTGTGCTCACCTTTAAAAGGAAATAAAACTGGTGGAGGGCCTGGAGAACAACTCTTATGGGCAGCAGATGAGGGAACTAGGATTGTTTAGTCTCAGTAGAGGAAGCTGATGGGAGACATCATTGCTCTCTACAACTACCTGAAAATAAGTTGTTTGGAGGTGGCGGTCAGTCTCTTCCTAGCATCAAATGATAGAATGAGAGGGAATGGCATCAAATTGATCCAGGTGGATATTAGGAAATATTTTGTCACTGAAAGAGTGGTCAGACAATGGAGCAGGCTGCCCAGGGAGAGGTGATGAAGCCACTGTCTCTGCAGGTGTTCAAAAACCATGTAGATGTAGCACTTTGGGACATGGCTTAACAGCTGTGGTGGTGTTAGGTTGAGAATTGGACTCAATGATCTTAGAGGTCTTTTCCAATTGAAACTATTCTGCTATACTCTAAAAATAGGCTAACCCCTTAAGAAGCATCATAAACTGATCTGCCTTTCAGAACTAGGTATCCCTCCCACTTCCACAAGGTGTTTTCATTTATTGCATTATGTCTGAAACCAACCCTAGTGTAAATAGTCCTATGAAGGTGTTTATTCCTTGTTACAGAATTTAAAATATGGCTGAACTCTGTTTATAAGATATGTATAAGGGTGTGGAATGGTAAAGTTTAAAAAGGCTTATTTCTTTTATTTTGCTCAAATACAATTATGCTTAGAAATATATTTCATTTTTATTTTGCTCAAATACAATTATGCTTAGAAATATATTTCATTTTCTGTCTGAGGCTGCAAGAGATCTTGGGACAAATTACTATGCTGGCCAGAGGCAGATGCTGGAGAGACTCTTGCTTTGCCATGCCCAAGCATCCTCTTTCACTTCATGAAGAAGCCAGGTGATACACTGTTATGGTTCTACTTTAATTCTTGTGTTGCATGCCTGACAAGAGTATGTGTAGAAATGGAAGGTGAAGAGAGAACATTGCCACTTCCTGCTCTCTACTCAGATCAGAGCATCACTGTGAAGACTTCAATAGAACCTAAGAGAGCTTAGCAGTTCTCTTCATATTTTAGGCATTATGCATAGCTGGATATAATTCTATCCATAGTCTACCATGAGGCCCTGAGCCAAAGAACACTGAAATCAATACAGTGATTTCTGTTGGTTTCCACAAGCCTTGGGATCAGCTTGTTGTGTGAGTTTTCTACAGAGCTTGATTATGGGTTGTCTAGGTCAAAGCTTAAGCATGGAGCTTTATGAGATTTATGCTCTGATTAATGCGGATTGAAATAAAAGGCAGAGGAATGAATAATGTGATTGCTCTTTAAACCAAAGCTGGACATACACAGCAGAATTTTTTGTCCTTGAAGCAGCATATGTGCTGGGTCAAACATAAAATCATGCAGACTAATGTCTTTGTGACTGCTTACTCTCTGGGTGAATGTGGCTAGGAATAAACTGAAAGTCCATGAAGAGGAAATATTCTTCCAGGAAAGACCTAGATTTGGCAGCTCCACAAGGAAAAGATACTGCAAAGCCCAACCTTTGCCTCACCCAACACATGCTAGTTATAAATGAGGGATAAGGAAAATCCTTTTCATCTGCACAGATTCATTTCCTGCCCTGGCATTCTCTCTTACTTATCCATCATATGAACCACAAATCTTTTTATGTGCTATCCCCATTGAACAACCTTCTTATTTCAACCTCTGATTTTCAAAACCAGAGTAAACCTGAAAGAAGGTGGGAAAGAGAAAAGATATATTAGAGGGATGTGTGTTGAACAAGGCAGAAGTCTGATGGCACAGTGCTTCTCAGTCTTCTTCAAACGCCTTCCTTGTCCCTGATATTATTTCTTCCTTACTGCTTCCCACCTCTACCCCTGTCACCTTGGTTTATTTACTTTCTCAGAAGGCTTACCTCCAGATAAAGTGAAAAGTTTTGTATGGAACCATAGAATGTTTTGGGTTGTTATCTGACCACTAAATATACACGTGAAAATGTCCTGTCAACTCTGTAAGATTCTAATGGAGATGATCCTCCTCTCCTGGCATAACCTTCATGCCATCAAGAGGTTTTCTTCTGAATTTTATTTTCTGTTCTATGCTCTTCATTAAGAAAAACAGAGGGGAAAAAAAAAGGTGCTTCTATTTCAGCTGGGACAGTTAAAAGGAACTGCACAAAGAAAGGCTGGTCTGACCCATTCCCTCCCTACCATATTGCTTGTCCAGTAGAAGATGAGATTCCACTTGAAGACGTAAGTTTAATTACATACATACATGTGAGTGGTGTGCTGACATGATAGGATTCCTTTCTATTCCTGAAGAACACTGCAGAAGGAAACTCAGCTGGGGCTGGGTTTTCTCACCAAGTGTGGAATGCCATTCAAATTTTAATCTAGTCACTAAGGATGCTTTATGATGCGGGTGTAAGAGAGAAAAGAAGTAAGTCAACATCCTGTATGACATTTAAATGAAAAATGTCACAATAATGAAAATTATGATGGTTACACAAAGCCTCTTATGTGATTAGATTTTTCTCTCTTATTAACAACTGTGGAGAAAATGAGGAGTAACTCAGTGAAAAGAAATATACACTAAGTTAAAACTGATAGAAAGGAAGTAGAAATCACTTTAAGCAATTAAAAAGTAGTTTCTAGTCTAATTCCGTAGAGGCTGAATGCTGCAAATTTGTCTTTATTTGTAGGTCAGGTGAACATTATCCTTTTTTGGTTCACTGTAGAGAGAATGAAAATTGCATTTATATTACAGCTGATGAACTTTCAGGTTGATTCAACTAGCTGGAAAGAATTTACTTTACATTAGCATAGGGGGAATTGTCTTCCTATTAATTTTTCTACTAACTAGTGTCATACTGTTTAATTCAAACTTCCTTTCTAGCAACTTAAGTCACAGTACCTGCTGCTCTGCATAAACAAACACCCTTCTCCTTCCTCCTTCTATTGCTTCCTTATGTCTGGTGAAGAAACAATCTTGAATGACTCTATGAATTTTTTTTAGTGGTAGCTCACTTTTTACCTCAAGGTAACCTCCTTGCTTGTAGGTTTATCCACTTAAGGAATTGATTATTTTCTGTGTTTTTCATCTCTATTTTGTAAGTGGAGGTTGCCAACTTAGGTCAGCCTAGCACAGCTTTGATGTGGTGCCTTCCAGACTTAGTGGCTAGCTTTGGAGTTCTGAGGAACTTCTCTGGGCTCTGGCTGGAGCTGTGCGTGGTTAGGTACATGAGTAATCACCCACCAGCCCAAAGAGGCCACTGTGCATGGCATCCACATCATTTAGCTTCATCAACATCAACTAATTGTTGTGTAAGTCTAAGCTAAATGCTACACAGTGCCTCTGTGTTAGTGCTTTGGGCAGTATTGGGTGTGAACATTTTGAGGACTAGAATATCATTGAATAGAATAGAATAGAATAGAATAGAATAGAATAGAATAGAATAGAATAGAATAGAATAGAATAGAATAGAATAGAATAGAATAGAATAAGCCAGGTCGGAACAGACCTCCAGGATGATCCAGTCCAACCTATCACCCAGCCCTATCCAATGGCACTAAGTGCTCCATCCAGTCTTGAACACCTCCAGGGATGGTGACTCCACCACCTCCCTGGGCAGCCCATTCCAATGCCAATCACTCTGTGAAAAACTTCCTCCTAATATCCAGCCTATACTTCCCCCAGCATACACTGCATTTACACTGAGGACTGTTCTTACAAATGTTAATTTGATTTCCTATAGATTAAACTAATCTGCAAGTCAAATGCAGCCCATGGAATTAGACTCTGAAATGGACATGACATGGAGGCAGTGTCCTCAGCAGCAAAGATTTCAGACCTATAGACCTGCAATTGTTCAGGCAGGTGTAATGAAAGAACATTTTTCTTGCTGACAGAAAGTGATAAAATCTCCTCTTAAAATGAGCTGGTTTGACTTCTAGGAGTGCTTACTTCCTTTCATTAACTAGAAAAGGAACAAAATAAGCAGAAACGGGGTTGTGTTAGCAATTAAACAGTGCAGTCCTGTGGCCATGCTCTCACACTGCTGATTGTGCCATGGATTCAGCTATGCTGCTTCTGCCATAGACTCAACTTAGAGAGTTTTTAAACACCTAAAATGAACTCTATGTCAGCCTTCTAATGCCTTAAATCACACTTCAGGTTCAAAACAAGTGTCTGCCCTTCTCCACTACGAACTGTAGCAGTGCACTACATAATTGCATAGATTTTAGGATATAAAAGCATTGGAATAGGACTCAAGAGACATTACATTAGATGGAAGGGAAAAATTTTTAGCCTAGATCTTATTAATTCTATTTTCTGCTTCTATGTGTGATAGTCGAAGCCAGCTTATCCTCACTAAGTGATCATGTCTGATAGGGGTGACATTTAAATTGAAATAGATTTTGATTGGCATTTTGACTGAGAAAGAATTCAATTTGTCAGCAAAAAAACCCACCAGCTCCAGGAAAAGAAAGCAACACCCACAACACAATAAAAATGGAAAAGAATAGAAGGCCAAATTGTAAGTAAGGAAGCAGAGTGAAGGAAAGAGAAGGAAAGGCTGAGAGAATTCTATCTTCATCGTGCAGCCAACTGCCAGCAGCATTGTCCAGCTACTGATGTGAAGAAAACACAGTATAAAATGCAGTGCCTATAGAAATACATAAAGGTTTTCACAATGTCCTTGTGGAAGACTAGGTGGAGGTTTTGTGGGTTTGGGATTGAGCTTGACACCATTCTGGTCAATATATATTTCTTTACCAGACTGGGCTGTATCCACATAGCCATGGAAAGGTCTTCACAAAATAAGCATGATGAGTGATTTCAGTTGAATTTTATGGGATGTCAAGGGGGGGGGACACACGGACGGGACAGACAGTCAGGGATGTGAACAGATTGGAAGCACCAAACAGAGCAAAACTGCCAGAACCTGTAAACCAGCTGTCATTGGGCTGCAAGTTATGTGACAAAAAGTTATCTTTTAAAAAAAAAAAAAAAGTATATTTTTTTCCCCCCAGCAATCCTACTTTTCTACTATAAAGATCATTTACACTGTAGGGTACAGTGTATCCATCACCTCGCTCATCATTGCTGTGACAGTTCTTATTGCATTCAGGTATGTAAAGTTATCCTCCAAACTCAATTGTTTTTTTTTAACAGTTCATAGAATCATAGAATAGTTTGGGTTGGAAGGGACCTCCAAAAGTCATCTAACATTAGACATGACAGAATAAAAATTAAAACTTCTGGGCATGTAACAGTAAACTGAAACTAGAAAGCAGTGATTAAAGAAAGCTGGGCACAAGAAGAAGCAGAACTGGGAAATAAACCCTGACTGTCTATTGGCAAAACTCAGCAACTCACTTTAATCATAAATAATCAATAGATAAATTGGCTTGCTGTGTTTGGAATGAAGGTAGGTTTTTTATAAGCTATATATATTCTTACCTTTTATGGCTTCTGGGGACTTTGTATGGGTAAGTAGAATACACACAAAGAATCAATGGTCCTATGGCACAGTATATATTACTACTGAAACACAATTAAAGATGAGTTTTGAAAGTTAGGTTCTGAATTTGGCTATGCTTGGTAAGATTTCGTTTCTACTGAATTGTCGAGTCTACATTTTCAGGGATAATGTAGAGGATCTAGAGTGAAATGGATTCTTTTGTCATTCTGTGTAGATTTCATATTTGCTGTCACGTAGGATTTATTTTATTAATCTTTGTTTATTCCTGGTATTTTTTTGCAAGAAAAAAAAAAAAAAGAAGAGTATTTTTGTTCCTTTTGCTACACTGTGAACATCAGGTTTCTCTGGGGAAAATTTTCTGACCTCTGCAATTCCTAGTTCATGCCTGGAAGTCAACAGATGTGTTTATTGACATCCACTCTGACCTCAGGAAAACAAACCAGCCCAAATAAGGGGAAAAAAAACAATGGACATAAAGACACTTAGGAATAAGGAAGAACAAATTGCAGTTAACAATGGGATTGGCATTTGAGTTCAATAATAAAATTCAGTGTAAATTAAGCAAGCTTTAAGATTAGGTGACCCTGAGATTACTGGAGCTGGATGGAATTCAGCTTTTAATGGAATTCTTTGCTTATTAACTATAATCTACAGCTCCAAAGGAAGACAAAAAGTTGAAGCAGTGTAAATCCTCCAAAAGCCTGCATTTAATGGCAGTCCAAAAATAATCAGAATTACCTGGAAATTTAAAGCTATACCAAATGTTTTCAAAGTTCTTATCTGCACTCATTTGAAAAGCTAAGGAAGAACACTTTCATTCTGGATTGGGCTCTCTATGCAGGGATTTCATGCAATTTAACTGATGAATGGTGTAGGATATAGAAAATCTTGCTAATTGATCATTAACATGTTCACTGAGGAAGCTGCCTGGTTGGTCCAGGATATCTCAGCATGCTTATTCTTGAGAGTGGTTTAGCCATAGTCAGAACTGTCAGAACTGACAGAGAGGTTGTGGAGTCTCCTTCTCCAGAGATTTTCAAGGCCTGTCTGGATGCATTCCTGTGTGACCTGATCTAGATTATGTCCTGCTCTGGCAGGGGGGTTGGACTCAATGATCTCTTTGGGTCTCTTCCATCCCCTGACATACTGTTGTCCTGCAAACTATATCAATAAAGGTCATCCCTGCAAAAAAACCCACGGCCATCAAAAGCCTGTCTTAGGTGTAATGATTCTACTTTTCTATGATCACCATGGCACCACCTAACAAAGGAGATTAAAGTGTAGACTGAGTGAAATGCCTTACATGAGGAATTTTTCTGTCGCTGCCTGCAGAAAGCTCAGTGGATTAAAGAGTTCATTTTATATGTGTCTGGAAGAACCTAAGATGAAACAGAGGATTTTGACATGTTTTAATTACTGCCAGCTCAATTCCTTAAGTTACCTCAGAGGGACCACTCTTATTTTCTTTCAGGAGGCTTCGCTGTCCCAGAAATTATATCCATGTACAGCTCTTTTTTACTTTTATCTTAAAAGCTATTGCTGTTTTCGTTAAGGATGCTATCCTTTTCCAAGATGAAGACATTGACCATTGCAGCTTCTCCACAGTAAGCACATGAAAAGCAGAGTTTTGTGGTACTTGATGATTTTGCATACCATCTATGTACTTTTCATGGTTCTTTTTCACTACTTACTGGTTTTTCTCCTTCTAACCTGGTAATGAATAGTCTATAATCATTATTTTCCTTAGGTTTTACCTCCATAATTGTGTGCCTCGCAATCTTATCTGAATGCAGCTGCTTGTAGTCCTGTAGTACTCTAAATCAGGCATAGATTTTGCTAGAGAAAACAAAAATACGCTGTCAGATTTTTTATAATCTAAAGCCTAATACTGAAGATCTCTGAGTACCTCACAACACAACTTTAAAAAGATGTCTCTTCTAGTAATGTTAGATTTAATATTCTGTCTGGAAGCTCTGAATTTCACATGACAAGACATGCAAGGAACTAAAAAAATCAGTTTTGCTTTGAACCAGCCACAAACATTGTCAACATGACAATGATTTTCAAAACCATGATTCTTCTACACTGCTCATGGCCACGCAAAAGTGTGAAACTGAGCATAAGGAGAAAAGTGAGTCCTTGGACATTTTTGAAAGGGATATGGAGCACCTGGCTCTACTCATGTAAGGTACACTGAAGGCAGTCCATTGGTGGGAGAAATTGTGTGCTTGAAAGACCAAGCTATGTTTCTGTCAAAAAGATAAAAAGCAAAATACAGCCAAGATTCCAAGGTATTATGATGGTGAAAGCTTTACTATTCAGAAAGCCATAATGCATGGGAAACTCTCTCTTTAAAACATGCAGGTGATTGTGAGATCTTCTCTTTGAAGATTTCATCCAGATCCAAATATCTACTACATCTCCAAATCAAACGCATGCAGCCACAAGTAATGTCTAAAACGTGTCTTCTCCTGTTCCCTAGACTGAATGCAAGATCTCAGTTGTTTTCTGTTACTACTTCATGATGACCAATTTCATGTGGCTATTGGTAGAGGCTCTTTATCTAAACTGTCTGCTGCTTTCATCCCTTTCTCATGGAAGAAGGTATTTTTGGTGGCTTGTTCTCTTTGGCTGGGGTAAGTAGGGCTTTAACATTAAACTAATAAAAAGCAAGATAGTAAAGAAGGCATCATCTGTCCCATTAAATATACTGAAAGCAGAATCTAATCTGTCTAATTGAGGTGCCAAACTTGGGCATTGCTTTGATAGTATTTTTGTATGTGTACTAGTGAGGAGCAATCAAGGTTTTTTTTAAAGTACTGGAAAATAAATGGAAAATTAAGTAGATTTGAGAAGCCAGTTAGCCTTTCTTTTCATGGGTTTATCCCACCAGCTTAAAGCGACCCCTGCTAGATGAGCAGGCCACAGAGGGTAAATTCAGTTCTGAAAATGAATGTTCTGTATCGTCGTGGCAGAGTTTCAGTGGACAAGATGTGGATTAACTGACGAATCACACAATGACAGTTTGTTTATCTGACAGGGTTCCCAACAGTTTTCACTCTTATGTGGATATTAGCAAAACTCTACTTTGAAGACACTGCGTAAGTTATTGTTGCCTCCATTGCTCTAGATTCTTGGGTCATTTTTTTTTTTTTTTTAATTTCAGTGACTAGATATATATCCTTTTTTTTCTAAACTTATGGCTATTTTCTCAGATGCTGGGATATTAATCAAGACTCTCCTTACTGGTGGCTAATCAAAGGACCTATTATAATTTCTGTCGGGGTAGGTACTTCTGAGTTTGACAACATTAATTAGAAGGGGAAAAAAAAAAAAGACTCAAATTTAAAATTGGCTACTTTTTGCTGAAATGTTGCTTGAAGCAAGGAAGAGGGATGGTAGAATTTCTACTGTAAACTTGCCTATATTCAGTGCAAACTAAAAATATGCAGGGGACTGCCACCTCCAGCCAAATAAACCAAACACCAAAAAAAATCAAAACTCAGACGTCCTTAAAAAAAAAAACAAAACAACTTCTAAAGAACTGTCATTTTGGTTGAAATTGATAGCAATTGAGTAGCTAAACCACCACAGTCATACTGAGGAAGTTTTGTCCTTTGAGTCTAGAATCAGCCATAAATTTCAGTAGAAGCTTTCAAGGGCAATAGGTTTCTGTTCATAGCTAATGACGAAGATAACAGCTCTTGAGCCTGGCATTTACTGAATAAATTGATGGTCTTTATTATCATGTATGATTACTCCCACAAGTCATCAAGCCCAAGCAGTGTTTAAGAGAGTAGATCACCTCAGTGTTTGAGAAAGCAGCCAGGCAACCAGGCCAAGCTGGACGAGGCTTTGAGCAACCTGCTCTAGTGAAAGGTCTCCCTGCCCATGGTAGGAGGGTTGGAGCTGGATCATCTTTGAGGCCCTTTCCAACTCAAACTGTTCTCTGATCCTATAATAATGGCTGACCTTAAGGCCATCTATTCAAAGCTTATGTAAAGGGAGGACAGATGCTTGCAAATAAGGCATATATCTGCAGACGAAGGGAGTGAGGAAGCTCAAGTTGAATTCTGGTTGTGGTTTGCCATGGTTCCATAAAACATTACATTTCTTTCTACCTCCATTATTTATCCTCATACTAGTGCTCAGCTGACGTCTACATCTGAAGTAAAAAAATCGTAGAATCATAGAATGATTTAGATTGGAAGGGACCTCAAAACTCATCCAGTTCCATGAGGTATAGGCAGGGACACCTCTCACTAGAACAGGTCGCTCAAGGCCTCAAGGCCTCATCCAACCTGCCCTTGAACACCTCCAAGGAGGGAGCAGCCACAACCTCCCTGGGCAACCTGTGCCAGTGTCTCACCACCCTCATAGTAAAGAACTTCCTCCTAACATCCAGTTTAAATCTCCTCTGTTCCAGTTTAAACCCATTCCCCCTCATCCTGTCATTACAAGACCTTGTGAATAGTCCCTCCGCAGCCTTCCTCTAGGCCCCTTTCAGATACCGGAAGCCTACACCAAGGTCTCCTGGCAGCCTTCTCTTCTCCAGGCTGCAGAGCCCCAACTCTCGCAGCCTGTCCTCACAGCAGAGCTGCTCCAGCCCTCTGAGCAAAGATTCAAGCCCTCTGATCAAGAGATTCAGAGGATTGCAGCGGTGACTTTTTCTGCTTTAATGTACTAAAGGCATCCCCAATAGATAAAATGAGAATAGACTTTCTGGTGAAATGTAGACATTCTTGGTGAAAGCGAAGCTTTCCTCCTCACTTACAGCAGAGATGGTGTGTACGGACACACAAGAAATGCATCGGGAGAAACTCCCATTGTGGAAAATTGAGCAGCTTCACAGGCTTGGGTAGAGCTGTGACAAAATTACAGTGGAAGAGGATTTGCTTGCGATTCAAAATTGACCCTAGCTAGGTGTGGAGGTGAGCTAATGCTCCTCAGGTCTTTGTGGAGTTATGAAAGGTTAATATGCAGTTTTGGTATGTGATCCATCTGACCTGTAGTAGATGTTTACCTCTGGAGGAGGTGACTTGTCCACAGCTCCACCTGTGGCTCCACTGACTGGAGTGGCGATAGCTCAGATGCAGGCATCTCCTAACAGGTACCTACATTTAGTCAGATGAATCCTACTAATAATATCTTAAAATAGTGGTCAGAATTTAATCTAACAGCCATATGAAAAGACAATGGTGATTTTATGAGCTACAAAAAAAAAAAAAAAAAAAA